>PVJH01003992.1:0-132907 GCA_004026705.1 Nesogale talazaci
GGAAGGTAAGGCAGTTTGATAAGGCATCAAAGGAAAAATGATGGTTTTACTAAATATTAATGGTGACAGGCAGAAGATAGTAAATATGTCACATAGAAAGATACCTACTGAAAATATAGATCAGGTAAGTCTATATTTTTCTTTTGTCACCAGCCCTAAAAATCTCATTCTCTTTATTATACACATATAGCCAATAAATCTTTTCTGCTGTCCTGAGGAAGTCTGCCTTGCCCCCACCCTCCACTCAAAGTACACAACCTGCTAGCAAAGCTAATGTTGTTAGTTAGCTATTCTCGCCCTTGACAATGCAGTTAAGTGAATACACATCAATACTTGATGAGCTCCTTGGGGAACCCTCTATAAACCAATAGTTGTTTACCTAAATATTTTCCCACTTAAACTGTTCACAATTTTGAAGAGAAAAAAGAAAATTCCAATTCTAAGAGAAGAAAAGTCTCTACATAAGATTATATATGACATTTAAGGGAAAAGTTTAAATGAAATATGCTAGTTACTTTAATTTTTAACATTTCAAGTGAGTCATTGGCTACAATAATCTTCCTTAATTATAGTTTTAAATCAGGATGCAGTAGTCCATCCTTTGTACATATGGTTACATTAGTCAAATGGAAAAGGAAATAATGACTATCTAGAAATCTAGTTATTGAAACACCTATGATGACACAAATTCTACTGATGATTTTTCTTTTAACAAAATCTACTGTAACAGAGATTTTGAGATCTCAGTTTTACAAGAAAACTGCTTATTCAGTTTTTATCAGTAAATATATGTTAAAGTATTTTTCAAAAAGCCAATACACACAACAACTAGAAACATTAATTGGAACTTTCACTTACTGAGTGCAGGAGCTCTCATGGTGCTCTGTTGAAAACTCTCAAATTCTATTTTGAGAAATTAGTATTTGGGACCCACCAGCCACTCCACAGTAAAATAAGATAGTAATCTGTATTCATAGAGAATTAGCCTTGGAAATTTGGTGGGCAGTTCAATGCTATATTTAAGAGTTGATGAAAGCCAATGTTAACAGACATGGATTTTTTTTGGGGGGGTGGTTACATATTTTAACCAACTCTAGTCTGTCAATTTTTTGTTATGTCTGAGGCTTGCATGTCATTGTGCTGTTGAAAGCTATGTCACACATATTTCAAACGCCAGCACCATCAGCCAAGGTGATAAGGTATCAGGGAAGCTTCCATGAAAAAATAAAACAAAACATAGAAACCTATGAGAAAGGAATATTCAGTCCATTTCTTAGGATACACCTGTCAAAAACAGTGGAACACTCTCAGTTCAAGAAAAATTTCAATGTTTGCAGAGAAATGGAGACATAGAAACAGACAATGAAACCCACATGTCAGAATACACTCAAAATAAAACTGAAGAAGTACTGCCATCTTTATGTGGATGTCGGCAAAATGATATGGATACAGTAAAACTTCTTAGACCATCAATTGCTAATGGTACATGACTCAAAAAGAGAAGAAGCAAATGAAATCATCCATTAACAATAAAAAGTGAAATATATGAACTATGAATCTAGGGAAATAGGAAATCATTTAAAAATTAAATGGATCACATAAAGATCAATAATCTAGATATTAATGAACTGTAATTAAATGGTGTTGAACATTTTGAATGAGGAAATTATATTTTAATATACTGTTTACTATACTGAGAATGATAAATTCAAGAGAAATGATCTTGCAGTCATTATAAAAAAACTTTTCAAAATCTGTCTTTAAGTACAATGTTCTCAATGGTAGGATAATATCTATAGACCAAAAAAGGAAATATATTGATTATATTGACTAAATCAATGTTCCAAGATAAACACCAACCATTAGGTTCTGGAAACATTGATGATAACATCAAACATTGTCAGATACTGAAAACCTTATGAACAGGAGCAGAGCATCTCCAGAGATAGCAATTTAGTATGGCAGAAAATACAGATTCATAAGGGAAGATATCACATTAATCTTCAAAAAAATCTTTAAAGAAGATTTTGAGATTGTTTAAAGCTAAGAAGTTCAGTCGCATAAAATATAGTGTAGTGATTCCTCATCGATGCTATATCTCATTTTATTCTACTAAGTAAATTTTGTTGTCACAATATTAAATAAAATCCAAATTTAAAATATTCTATTGGGGTTGTGACCAAACTTACTCCAATACTAAACATATACTGCTTCTCTCATATTCCCATTATCTTTTTTATTCTTTTCTCTTTCTCACCATCTACTCAAAATCCGTCTTCTTTTAAAAAGTTATGTAGTAAATAATTCCTCAAAATAATGAAATTGTGGTATCTCTCCCTGTTTATCATCACATTGAAATTAACTAGAAACTTATTCACAATCAAGGAAAACTGACTGACATCCTCTATATACTTGTTTGGCTATTCTGTAAACTTACAGGAATATCCAGAATTAGGGATATATATCATATATGCATATTACTTCAAATAAATGTTAGAGCTCATTTTTAGACCCAAAATTTGGTCCCAGAGAAAATAATGCATGTATCCCCAATGCCTGCCTCCCTTCAAAAAAGCCTACAATTACCCTAGTGTTTCAAGGAGGCTGAGAAACCTGGGCTTTAAAAGTGCACATTTTAGCACTATTTAAAAATATATAGTCTGTATTTCACATTATAAAACTCAAAACCAAGCTTACACCAAGTCGATACGAGTCATAGCAACCCTGTAACACAGAGTACAGCGACCCTGTGGATTTCGGGGTCAGTATATGTCTAGGGAAGTAAGAGACTTTCCTTTCTACCATAGAGCAGCGAGGGGCTTTGTTCTGCTCACATCTTATGACTACCAGTCCAATACCTCACCCACTATGTCACCAGGGTTTTCACACATTGTAGAGTTGTAGTCAATTCTCAACAATGGAAAGGGGGTGATCATTGCCTTCAATCAGTGCTAGTTTACTTCTGATCCCCAAAGTATAATATCATACTCTATTAGTCTGGGTTGAATGAAGAAATGAATTCAGAAACATGCATAATGTATAATCAAAAGCTTTATATCCAAGAGCAACTGGATATTGAGAAAACATTCCAGATCAGATCCATAAATCTGATATTACCTCATATGTCTAATACCAATCTATAAAGTTCTCGCAGCCTCAAGAAACACATGCAATGGCACCAAACTCAGGGAGGTCACAGATCAGTGGCCAAAAAAAGTCTTGTGCATCTTGTGGCAGTGTAAGCATTTCATCATTAACATGGGTCTCCAAGAGGCTTCTCCATAGTCCAGTACTCTAGTGTAGTCCTATATATCTTGCAGGAATGTCTTTCTGGGAGTGAGTGAGTGAGTGTCCTGCCACCAGTGAACTATTTATTTCCTTAGATGCTCTAAATGAGGTCATCTCACTGTGACTTGATTGACAGGCTAAACTTTACCCCTTCACTTTTTTTTTTTGTTTTTTTTTCCCCCCTTCACTTTTAAGTCACAAGTTGGCAACAGATTATAAACTACCACCTATATGAATTGCTTATTTGGTACGTAAAAGTCTTTCTTACCTCTAATATTCTGAGTTTAAAAAAGCACATAATCACTTCTAACTATCCAAATGGTAACTTGATTTTCATACTATTAATAATGGGATTGTATTCTGTAACCCACTGAATTAAAGGTTTCTGATGATGCTGGAGATGAGATGAAATTTCTTCATCTATCATCTTTCTGAATTGAAGATAGTTGGTTTCAAAGTAGATTGCTTTCCTAACCACATGCTTTAATTAACTGGATTCAGTAAATATATCAGTTATTATTTTAAACTCTCATTATCCTCTGAATTCTTTTATTTATCTTTTAAACAGCTATGTGTGTATATGTATTTGCATTATGAAAGTTTTAGTTGTTTTTTTCCTTGAAAATCTCCAAATCCTAGCATTGATGAAAATGCATCTATTTTTCATGCAGAAAAATAATTAGATCATTATCAATATCTTGGATAAGCTTTTTTCCCCTCTCAAAACATTTAGGATTGTGTGTGTTCTGGTACTTCATTCTAAATAAAAAAAGGTTTTACATAACCTTATTTTTGTGTATTTTTTCTTCCTTAACTACAGATAGATAGTGTTTTCTAGTTTCTTAAATAAAATATTAAATTTTATGTCTAGGTCTGGGCTTTAAAATGTGGGAGACTCTTTGATTGCATGTTGAAATTATTCAAGGAATTTAGTGCATTTTCTATATTTCTTTGTGTGTTTTGTATTGTCTGTACACTGTTTCTAATTGCTGCCCACATCCAGGACATACATTTAGATGTTGAATTATTTTAATACTTTTGAACTGTAAAACATTTTATTTCTCTTAGATGCAAGTGGATATCTCAATTTTTGTTCTATGCTTGATGTTCTCCTTCTTGATTTTTAATTTAGTAACTACATTATGTAATATTTGTATTTTTCCTTCTAATTATAGGATTATTGTCTCTTCACATCTGTGTACTTAAGTTTCCGGGATCCAATATCTTCTATAATTCCCTCTCGATTTTGTACAGATTCTTTTTCAGACATATAATTTTCCTCTGATTCTTCAGAATGCTTCTCTTTTTATGGCACATGATATATTTTTGAATGGTTCTCATGATTTTTTCCATAGTCTAATTTGACAGGAAGCTTTGCTCAATGACATTTTACTTATTATAGACTGTACTTATTGGAGTTCATCTGGAACAGGATTTGTGTTTCTTGACGCATCTGCTAAGAGACAAAGAGCTGCCATTTTATCCATCCACTCATCATTCTTTCATTCAATGAAAATTGCACATCTACTATGAAATAGGCATTGGATATATATTACATAACTACGTAGACTGCTTCTTTGGGCTATGTGGCTGACAAGAGAAATTGTGTTGGAGAAGCCACATCTTTTGAAAATCATATTTTCACTGCTGCTATTTTCACTTATAACTATTTTTCCCCACAATCTATGGTAATTTTGAAAGTTTAAAGAACAGAGAACAAGAGAAAAGTCATTGTCCCTATCCACAGAGCTAGGTATAGTTTTGATTACTGCCAATATTTTCCATGCGATGTTGGAAAATTTTCACTGTTTTGTAAATTACATATTTTGTAGGGACTTCTTGGAAATTAGTGAGCAATGGGAAAAGAATAAGGAAAAATTGCCTAATTCATATTATCAAGTCTGTAAGGTATCAGATAAATGAGAGTTCTCCTTTGTCTTCAAAAATTTGCTATCACAAACTAGTCAGTGAATACACTGTTTTTTTAGCTAGTAATCTGATCACTTACCCAGCTAAGTAAAAAAGTATCAGTAGAAATTTAGGATCAAAGTGACATTAAGAAAAAACAATTAAGATGATATCACTTCATGCTGCCTTTAAAAAACTGAAAAATGAACAAAAAACTTGACTTCTGAAAGGAATTATAAAGACCACTTGAGAAAATTATGTATTTTTAAAATAAAATCTCCTAAAATTTTCGATTCAGTTTTCATAATAATTTTCTAAGTATTTATTATGTATAAAGAACTGTGTTAAAGGAGTGACCTTGCCAGGTAAACAATGAAGTACTAAACACAAGGGCAATAGTTGAAATTGAGAAGAATCACCATGGAAGAAAGATGTAGCTATCCACGTGTATATATTTAAAGCCTCAGAATTGTATGAAGTGTTGCCATGGTTCAATGTCAACTCAACTGTAGTGGGAGGTTCATGTGATAAAATGCCTTTATGTACATAAAATGTATGTGTATTATTAAAATCATTTTATTAGATTTTATAACAGTGCATACATCAATTGTATCAAGCATATTTTACATATGTTGCCATCATTATTTTTAAACATTTACTTTCTATTGAGCCCTTAATATCAGCTTCACTTTTTTCCTCTCTTGCCCCCCCCACATTTGATACCACTTGGTAACTTATAAATTATTATTTTCATATCTTACAGTAACCAATGTCTCCCTTCCCCCACAGTTTCTGTTGTTTATCCTCCTAGGGAAGGGAAAGAGTGGCTGTTTGTTGATTATTGTGAGCAGCTTCCTGTTCCTTCCCTCTTCTCCCTGCCTTCCCCATAACTTCGTGGTGTCTATACTCCCATCCCTGTTTGGGGGTTCCATGTGCCATGACCTCTTGTCTCTGGTAGTACCTGTGCACCTGCTCCAGTTTAGCACACAGTGAATGGCAGGACTGGGATCATGATCATGGGGAGTGAGGAAGCCTTGAGAAAACAGAGAAATATTGTGTGTTTCATCAGTACTACATTTCTCCCTGCTTGACACATCCAAGATGACTTTGGAGTAACTGTTCCAGACCACACTTGTTCTCAGCAAAACAATTTGTTTCTTTGTTTGTGTGGGTATTCTTATGCCTGCTACCCAATCCTGCAAACAGCTCATGATTGCACAGGCTGATGGTGCTTCTTCCATGTGGGCTTGTTGCTTCTTTGATAGATGGCCACTTGTTTAACTTCAAGCCTTTAAAAGCCCACATAAATATCTTTTGATAGTGAAGCACAATTCACTTTCTTCACCACACTTGCTAATACACTCATTTTATCTTCATAGATTATGCAAGGACAGTGAGCATCATAGAATTTCAGTGTGTTAGAATAAAGTGCTCTTGCATTGAGGAAGGACTTGAACAGAGGCCTGAAGTCCACCCACTAGAACAGGGTATTGCCATATAAAACTATGTATATAGGCTAATAGTTCTTTATTTATGAATTATTGTATTTACATATTGTGGCAGTCATGTGCTTATGTTAATTTTATGATTGATGTGATGGGTAGGTTTGTTATGGCAACATGGCCATAGAAGATTGGTGGGTATGTTGTGACAGCACGGCCAATGAACACATGGGATAAATTGAAGGGCAGAGATAGGAAGAGCTCAGTGAGTCCTGCCTTCTCTCTTGCTTCCGGATCTTCAGACCAGACAGCTGCCTTGTTCATCCTGTGCCTCGACCTCCAAGCAATACTATCCATGGGACATCTAATCATGATTATGTTGCTGTGAGTTGAGGTATCTTCAAACCCTACTTCGCCACGCTCTTGGGATATACATCTATTGAGCTGGGGACTGTTGGACTCTGTCATTTGCCTGACCGTTGGCGACCTGCTTTGCTGTTTGCTGCCTGTGACCAGATAGCCTGAATTGCTTTACAGAGGACTACTCAGTGGCCCTCAAGACTTGAAGGACTGCCAGTCTTCTAGTTGTCTCATGCAAGTGAGTTGCACCAAGCAACCTGTACTGCTTTATAAATAGTTAATTGTTTCTTTCTTATCTTATATACCTTTCTCTCTATATAAATATATAAAAAGAATTACTAGTGTCCTGATTTTTATTTCTCTAAGAGAACCCTGCCTGACACAATTGAAATGTTGGGGTGGAGTCTAGCCTGCTAATCTGGAAATAGCCATTGAGTAGCAATGAGGCCTCTATGTGGGCATGGCTTTCTCCTGAGACTCTGGGAAATCGCACGATATTTCCCTCATGAAGATGAGAAACTATCTTCCCCAGTTGTTGGGAGTTAGTCTCAGAGGCGATGAGTCACGAAAAAAAGAGATAGCAGTGTCCAAGAAGCTGGAGAAGCTGGTGGAGAGACCACACGGCTTTGCCCTGAGGGAGTCAGACCTCTGAAGCTGGAGTGGCATGCTGTTGATGGACCCTGAGCCCTGGAAGCAAGGAGCCATGGGGAGACCCCTGCCAGCACCAGAATTCTGACTTAGTGAGTTGGAAGGAGAACTGATTTCGGGCATATGGGTTAATATCAGACTTATGACTTTGTACTGGACTGGATTGGGGTGCCTTCTTAGTGTCACATTCCTTTTGTATATAAACCCTTTCCTTATATCTATATGTGTGTCTTTGAAATTTGTTCCTCTAGTCTACCTGGACTAACACACATATGCATACACCTATGCTTGTATCTGTATCCATAGCTTTGCTTTGCCAAATTTTCCTGCTTCATTTTACCTTCCTCTTGCCCTACCATTTTGCTCGTCATTCTTCTGCCTTTTAGTAATTCCTCTCAGCTAGATTTGATTGCTCCAACACAGGAATCTCTATGTCTTCCTCAGTTTTGCCTTTAACCTAGTTGTTTGCTCACTGCTTGTTTCCCTGGCCTTCCTTTACCCTCAGGTCTCTCCCAGAACCATCAGTCCCATTGTTTCACCTTGGGCTTCCTTGCCATGTCTATCCAATATTGGTAGGCTAAACAACAATTACAAAGAGAAAACGAAAGATTGAAAAAAAAGAGAGGATAAATAAAGCATTGGAGGGAAACAAACAAACAAACAAACACAAAAGCCTACCGAATTCTAGGTCTGTCCACAGACCTTTATAACTATCTCCCCACCAGTCCTAGAGCCTTCTGAGAACTTCCCCTCCTGGCCTAATGTCTAATTTGAAGGCTCCTGAGGGATTTTTTGGATTTTCTGTGCTCCCAATATTGATCTGTTAGGTTCCTTTCCTGGTTTACCCCATTGGGGACACAGTCTTTGCTCCCTGTTGTGTCTCCAATATTGTCCTCTGTCGCAGTGTGCTCCAGCAAGGGGATATCAAGTCTCAAGCTGTTGTTGTTCTTACAGTCCTCTCTTTGTCTTAGAAGTTCTATGCATGGGCATCATCCTCGGAACTTGATCTGCCAGTATGGGGTCTAGTCCCTAGCTCTCTCTCTTCCTTTCTAGGTTCCCTTCTGTTTAGGCATGGCAGGAGGGGCCCTCTCCCAATCATCTAGATTTAGTGTTGTTCTCTGTAGCACATACTTCTTGTGGGGAGGGCTAGGTGTCAGTTTGTTGCTGTTTGAGGCAATCCCTGTAGACCTTCTAGTTCATGAGTTGCTCCATATGGTCATAGTGCCCTCAAGGTTTGATGCATGATGGAGTCTCCACTCACACTCCAATTTCTGTAGAGACATAAATAATATCATCCTCCTGTGTGGATTAGTGCCTGACACACCCAATGCCATTGCTCCCCTTGTTTTCCTCCCCCCAATTTCTCCCAACTCTCATCTTTCCCCATTTTTTGTGTTGGAAGGCCATGTACCTGCATGGATTTGTCTCCTCACTTGATTGCCTGTACCTCAATCTGTATAGATTGAGATAACTGAGATAACTGGCTTTTCTTCTATACCTACAGTGCTGATTATATTTACTTTAGGGGACTCATGTTGTACTTGACATTTTGTGATTGACTAGCTTCACTTAGTATACTTTTCTCTAACCCTTCACATAAAACAATGTGTTTTATGCAGCCATCAGTGCTTTTTAGTAATGCATAGTACTTGTGTTAGTCTGGGTAGACTAGAGAAACAAATTCATAGACACACATATGGATATAAGGAAAAGGTTTATATACAAGAGAAGTGAAACATTGAGAAAGCATCCCAACACAGTCCAGTCCAAGGTCATAAATCCAACAGTAGCTCATGTATCTGTTACCAGTCTATGAAGTCTCCTTTTCACTCAGGAAGCACATGCAGTCGAAAAATCCTCCCATGGCTCCTCGCTTCCAGGGCTCAGGGTCCATCAACAGCATCCAGTGGTGGGTTAGAAGCAGGGGTCTCCACGTGGCTTCTCCAGCCCAAGAGGTCTGGTTCCATCAGGGCAAGCTTATGTGACTTCTCTGTACTGTCCATTCTACAGGAATCAGGATTGATCAGTATGCTATCATCTCATCTTGTCAGTAGTTTGTCTTTCAGAGTCTCAATCCAGTCTCCCTTCTTCAATTGGGAAATACTGTGAGATTCCCCAGAAATCTCAGGAGAAAACCATGCCCCACAGAGGCCACATTGGCTACTCATTGGCTATCTCCAGATTGACAAGCTAAACTCCCAATAATGAAATTAACATGAGTACATTACTGCCACAGTACTACATTTTGTGTATGCACCAGAGTTATCTACTGTACTAGTCAATCAATGGAAATTTAGCTTGTTTCCAATTTTTTGCAATTGTGAAATGTGCCACAATATTTGTGATTTATTTCTTATCTCTTCTGGTCATGGAATAGTAACTCACTTTCCATTTGCTTTAAATATCTCAAGATCACTTTCCAAAGAGGCTGTGAAAATATATAAGACTACCAGCAGTGGAATAGAAACCCTATCTCACCACATCCCCTACAACATATGTTGCTCTTTGGTTTCCATTTGTGGAGATTGCTTCAAGTTAGTTGCAGGGTAGGGTCCTATAGCTTTCCTAGTATAAGTCTTTGTTTTTTTAATAAACATATTCCTAAATATTTCCATTTGTTCTTGTTTATTATGAAGCCTTTTTATGTCATCTTCTTTGATCTTGTCTGATATGTATAGCAAACTGATAGACTTCTGTTGACCTTGTATCCTGCCACTCTTCCTTATTCCTCTATTGCAGCTGTTCACAACCTGTGGGTTACAACCCCTTTGAGTGTTAAACGACTTCTTCAGAGGGGTCACCATCTTCCTACCAGTAGCAAAATTACAGTTAAAAAGTGGAAACGAAAATAAATGTATGGTTGGGGGGTCACCACAGCGTGAGAAACTGTACTAAAAGGTCACAACATTAGAAAAGATAAGAACCACTGCTCTGTCACTACCAGCACTCTTACTGTGGGATTTTGGGGACGTTCGATGTATAGAATAGTGTTGTCTGCAATTAGCAATAGTCTCACACCTTCCAATCCCAGGTCGATACCTTTAATATCTGTAGTCATATATTGTTACCTGTATAGTACAGTGTTGAATAGGATTGGGATAAAGTCTTCCTTGCCTGGTTTACTTTCTCAGTGAATTGCTTTTATCTTTTCTTCATTGACAATGATGTTGGTTCCTGGATTTTTGTTGATAGCCTATATTAACTTGCAGAATTTTCCTTCCATTCTTATCATCTGGAGTGTCTTAATTAGGCATGGGAGTTGGAGATTGTTAAATATTTTTTTCTGCATCTATTGAAATTATCGTGCAATTATTATACCTTTTCTTATCAATGTGGTGTATAGTATTGATGCATTTTCAGATGAAGTATCATCCACACATCCCTGGAATGAATCACAACTCATCAGGATAAAATATATTTTTACACACTGTTATTTTGTTAAGGATTTTTGCATCTTTGTTCATTAGATATACCAGTCTGTAGTTCTTTATTCCTGTGGTATCTTACCCTATTTGGGTATCAAAGGGATACTAGTTTATAGAATGAATTTGGGAGTTTTGCAGCTTTCCCTATGTTCTGGAATAATTTCTGGAGGATCAGTGTCAGTTTGTATTTTAATGCTTCGTAGAATCCTCCTGTCATCTGGTCTGACAGACTTTTTTTGGTAGTTTTTTGATAGCCATATTTATTTCTTCCTTTGGTATGGGTGTGTTGAGGTTTTATACCTTTATCTGGAATAATCTAAGGAGAGATTCTTTTTCCAAGTATTTGTGCAAGTCTTCCATGTTGTTAAATTCATTGGATTATGTGCCTTCATTGTACTTATGGTTATTCTTTAACCTCATTGGAATCCATTGTAACTTCCCCTGTTTCATCCCTCATAATATTATTTGTGTATGCTCTGTCTTTTCTTGGGTAGTATTGCAAATGGTCAGTTGATTCTGTTGATCTTTTCAAACAAAGTTTTTTGCCACATGAATTTTTTGTATTCTTCTCTGGTCTTCTCACTTGTTAAACTTTGCTCCGATTTCAATTATTTGTTTTCTTTTGTTATTGGAGGCGATGTTCTGTTGACTCTGTACTAGTTGCTGGAGGTGTTTTGATAGCATATTAGCCATTAGTTTCTCTTCCTTTTACATAAATGCCCTTATTGTTATCAAGCTACCTCTGGTATGCTTTTGCTGTAGTCCATATTCTCATGTTATATTCTCATTCTCATTAATTTGTAGATGCTTTATAAATCCCTCTCTAATCTGGGTCAGCTTTTTCAAACAATAAACTCTTTGTTATAACGATAATTATGTCCCCAAACATCTAAGATATGTTAAGTATTTATCTCAAATAAGAAATTAAAATATTCAAAAGCTAAAGCAGTTTGCCTACTTTTATGGACACACATGAACATAAGTGTGTGCACCAATTTTAATGCAACTCAGGGTACCACTTATCAGTTCCCATTTAGTCTACTGCAATTCATGGTGACCCTTATGCTTCAGAATATAAATGTACTTGCCAAGGTTTTAGATGTCTGATGAAGTTTTCTAACATTTCTTTAAAATTATCTGTAGATAGACTCCATTTTTTCTTTAGCAATCAAATACTACTGTGCTCGCATTTAAAATTTAAATTACCTTGATACTCCAAACTGACATATTAATCCCAGTTTATGAAGCAACAAGAATATCAACTTCAGCCATACCAGATCCACACTTAAAAATGTGTTCCCTCTGGTGGCATAAGTGGTTGAGTGTAGGACTGCGGCCCGTGGGCTTGGCAGTTCAAATCCAGCGGCGATTCTCAGGACCGGGTAGCTCCCACGACCAACAGAGGGCAGTGATGCCAAAAAAAAAAATGTGTTCACAAACTGATGTGTTGTTCTGAAACTATCTTCAGAATTCAGATTTTTATGGGTTTTTAAGCATTAGATTTTTAATCCATATTTTATCAGCAATTTATTTGCAACGTGTTTTCAAATATATTAGTTCATTTAATGACTTAAAAATACCTACCCATTAAGAAGAAATTGTTGAGACAACCATCTCGATTGTATAAAGCAGTAATTGTCAAATATCCTAATGCCACGGTCCTGTACTAGAGTTCCTTCTGTTTTGATGATTCCCCCAACCATAAAACTATTTTCATTGCTACTTGATAAATGTAATTTAGCTACTGTTACACATCAGGTGACCCCTGTGAAAGGATTGTTTGAGCTCCAAAGGGGTTGAGACTCAGTTTGAGAATTGCTGGTATAAAGGAAGAAACTAAGGTTTAGAACATTGGTATTAAATGTAGAAAATCTTCACTTTATCAAGTAGCAAGAGGCAAGGTTTTCTCTGACCTCTCCCTCTCCAGAGTTGTTTTATACCTTTTATAATTAAAATATCAGTTGCCCTAATGTCACCTCATGTTTTTCAATAGGAGACACAGTCTATTAACCCCCAATCCTACTGAAGTTCAGTAAAAATATGAGAAATCCTGGAATTTATCCAATTGTAAATAATTGAATAACATTAAAAAAAAGACAGCTACTGTGGGCCCAACTCTGGAAAAGCACTCAGAATTTTAGGAAGAACATTGTTGTAGTCCAGCTGGGCTGACACAAAAATGTGCTTTGCTTTCTTTCCTATAAAATAAAATTTCCTGTATTACAAAAAGGTTCCCTATGGAATAAGAAGTTCTGGCAATTCAGACAGTTTACTAGACAAAGACCTTCTTTCAGTTTAATACTAGGTACAAAGAGTGAATTGGGTGAGAGGGATACAATTTAAAACCACGTAATTCTATTGCTTCACTGAATAAGTAAAAGAAACCTTGAACCACAGGTCTCTGAATCATAAGCAGCCTGGAATTCTGATAATTTGCCAAAACACCCTGTTAGATATAGCACAATTCTAAGTGGAACAATGACAGGAAGCTGCCATACTTCAGGAGAGATTCATGAGGAATCATGGAACAAATGATATTGTTGCTAAGGTCAGTTAGACCTTGTCTGAAAGTCAAGTATATCAGAAAGGTGTTTATTTGTGTTTTATTGATAATGTCAAGGCATTTGGCTATGTGGACCATAATAAAGTGAATAAACTTGAGAACAATGACAATTCCGAAACATGTTATAATGCTCAAGGAACAAGGGGCAATTGTGTGAACAGAACAAGGGAGTCTGCAGGGTTTAAAATCAGGCAAGATGTGTATCTGGGTTGTATCATTTCATCGTATTTATTCTCTCTATATGCTGAGCAAATAATCATTGAAGTTTGATTATATGAAGAAGAATGTGAAATCAGGATTGGTGGACGGATTCTTAACAACCTTTGCTATGCAGAGACACTACTTTTCTTCCTGAAAGTGAAGAGAATTTGAGATACTTGGCAACGAAGATCTAGGATTGCAGTCCTAGACACAACTACAAAATGTAAAGAAGACCCAAACCATCAGAACTGAACCAGTGCTATTTATGGTATTTATGAATACCATCATAAATGGAGAAAGATTGAAGACAGCAAGGATATTGCTTTACTTATATCTATAATCAATGTGCTTGTAGACCATGGGCAAGAAATCAAAAGATGTGTTGCATTAGGCAAATTTCTGCACAAGATCCCTTTAGAATATTGAAAAGCAAGGATGTTACTTTGAGGACTATTTTGCACCTGACCCAAGTCATAGTATTTTCAATCTCCTTGTAGGTGTGTAAAAGCTGAACATTGACTAAGGAAGACAGAAGAATAGAGACATTGAATTTTGATGCTGAAGAAAATATTAAAAGTACTATGGACTGCTAAAATTACAAATTAATCTGTCTTGGAAGAAGAATGGCCAGAGTTGTCCATTGAAGCAAGGATGCTGTGGCATTTACATAATATCCTATGAACTTACAAAGGGGGAGTGTGACAGGTAGTTTATTTGTGCTAACATGGCCAATGAACACATGTGAGATCAATTGAAGGGCAGAGATTTAAATGCTTGGTGAGTCTCACCTTTCTCTCTTTTGGTTTTGGATCTTTGGACCAGTGTGCAGCTGGCTGCCTTGCTTTATTCCTGTGCCTCAATTTGCAAGCTATGCTAACCATGGGACACCTAACCTGTGGACTGTGTCACTGAGTTGAGTTTCCTTCAAACCCTGCTTCACCATGCTGTATATATATCTACATATATCTTGATATATATATATCTTGAGCTAGGGACTATCAGACCCTGTAATCTGCTGACTCTTGATGAACTGCCTTGTTGTTTGCTGCCCATGCCCAGATACCCTGAATTACTCTACAGAGAGCAATCTGGTGGCCCTCAAGGCTCAAAGGGCTGCCAGTGTATTAGCTGTCTCATGCAAGTGAGTTGCACCAAACCATTCATATTGCTTTATAGATTAGTCAACTATTTATTTCTTATGTTAAAGAAATTTAGTGTCCACATTTTCTTTCTCTAGAGAACCCTGCATAACACAGGTAGAGTCTAGTTTTTTAATTGGTTAATACTCAATGAGACCTGCATGTGGGCATGATCTCCTGAGGATTTTGGGAACTCCTCTCTTTCTCCCTGGAGGTTAGACACATAAACACCCTACTTCATCTTCCTGCTGACAAGACACATGGAGCTCCACTAGAGTCCTGGAGCTGGAGACCCCTGCCAGTGTTAAGATGCTTCCAGAACCCTGGATTTAAAGATTTTCCATCCATGGACCTGCAATTTTCCTGTATTTGACATCATTGCAAGTGTTGTGTGAGTCTCAAGAGGAATTCATGGGCTAATACCAGGCTAACAGGCAAATGTTGAACTCATAAACTTGGTCTAGACTGAGATGTTTTATTAATGCATAATTGCTTCTTGATATAAAGCTTTTTCTTATACACATATGAGTGTCTATGAATTTGTTTCTCTAGTCTACCAGGACTAACACAGATAATCAGGCTTATTTTACATACTTTGGGTATATTGTCTGGAGAGACCAGTACTAGGGAAGGACATCATGCCTGGTAAAAAGGCAGCGAAAAAGAGGAAGCCTCTCATGGAGTTGTTGTGACATAGTGGCTGCAACAATAGACAATGGGAGAAACTGTGAGAATAGTGCAGTAGTGGGTGCTGTTTTGTGTTTTGTATGGTCTGGCAATGAGTTTAAATCCACAACATGGGTGGTGACAGAACTCCAGAATACAGAACTTCAGAATTGGAAGATACATCAAAATTCACCCATCTCAGGCTTCTAATATAATTAGTATGTGATGACTAAATTCAAATGAGTCCTTATGTCACAGAGGATTATCCCATGACCTGCTAACTGAAAAGATGGCCAGTCCTTCCTGCATTGTGGGAGATAAAAGAGACTATTGGCTTTCCTGAAGGTTATAGTCTCAGAAACTTTCAAAGTAGTCTATTCTGTCCTACAGGATCTCCGAGTTGAAATTGACTCAATAGCAGTGGGCTTTGGGTTTTTTTTCTCTGTTGTTTTTTTGATTATATTTTTATTCTAATATTAGAAACTGACAGGGACATACTACCCTGTGCTGTAGGGTCACTGTGAGTTGGAAACAATTTCATAACATTTTCTTTCAGTGGTTTTATAATTTTTGTACAGATTCATCAAATGAGAAGAGACACATTTATCCTTGGACAGGTCTATCACTGCATTGAAGATAAACCTGGTGTACATTCTTAGAAATTCACCTGCTTATAATTTTAACCCTTTGGTCCTCAATGACTTCTTAAGAGTGGATACTCCCTCATTATAATAAGTCAAGGTATAGATATACCAATAACTAATATCCCCAAGATCTTTTCTGTTGCAAGCTACATAATTGAAATTCTATCTGTTTTAAATAGAAACTTGTTCTTTTCATATACTTATTATTTGTCTCATTCTCTCTCTCTCTCTACATTCTTCCAATGTTATTCACCGTCATTTCTTGATCCTGTTAAAAATCTTCAGGTGTAGCCTAATTACAGAACTACTATTGATAAGCTGTTATGTACAAAGCATTGCTCCAGGCATTGGAAATCAATGGGTGAAGAAAAAGTAATTAGAGACTGCCATTTTGACTCCCAATGTGCAATCAATACATCAAATCAAAATAACATTTATTGCAAACTTAGACACCTGTTATTTGAAAATGTTTATAACTGATTTCATTGGACAAAAATTGCATCACCTAATAAGCATTAATTATTATCAGATCTACCCACAAATGTAACTCAATGAAACATGAGAACAGCTTAAAATATTCCATTAGCAAAAGGACAAGGAGGGGGAAGAAGGAGAGGAGGAGATGGTGAAGGAGGAAGGGGCACAGGAGAAAAGGATGAGAAGGAGGAACACGAGGAGAAGGAGAATGAAGATACAGAACAGGGGGAACAGCAGCAAGAGATTGATGAGGAGTAGGAAAAGGAGAAGGAGGAGGATTTGCAGCAACAGGAGGAGGAGGAAGAGAATGAGAAGGGGAAAGAGAAGAAGGAAAAGGAGGACAGAGATAAGGTGGAAGGGAGGACGGAGGAGGAGGTGACACTTTATCTTCAAATATAACATGCTGCTATAGGAATTTTTTTTTGTATTTACTGCCTTTCCTGCTTAAGTATAAGAGCATGTTATCTAAAATAATGCAATGTAGTGCATTATTCAATTATTTTTAGGTCAGATCCTTTAAATCCAAGGCAATTTTAGAAAGATTGAAATAGAATGTGTCAAGGGCAATGGAGAAACCACTATAGCCTCAGGTAGATCTTTGGATGTTTGCTTCTAGAAAATACTTTAGAAACAATCAATTGAGAATAACTACTCTTAAACGATATTTTTTTAAAAGTAAGATAAAAAGCAACTTCATGGCCAAATGTATATGACCCAAAATTCATTCTATCAAATTAAAAATATATCTAGGTATACGTATTATAATACATTTGGGCATCTTAAAAATTGCAAACATCCCTGTAAGAACTTTTATTTGTTTTTAGTATTTACAAAAGACTTCTAAGGTAAGTCTTAGGTGAATTATCTATCTATTAAATTAACTTGCTACTGACAATTTACCATGCGATTAGTTCCTACTAATGATAACTCTTTTAGGCTCAAAGTAGAACTGTGATCTTTCCGAAGCAGACCACAAGTATTTCTGCTAAGGCACTGCTGGGTGCGTTTGGCTAGCCACACTTTCATGAGTAGCTGCGTCCCTCACCAGTATGCCACAGAAGACTAAAACAAACTAGTTATTGGGATAAGCAGAGTTATATAAAAATGATTTTTTACTTACCTTAATCCTTCCTCAGATTAATTATTTTACATGGCTAGTATTAAATATTTTATTTTTTACAAAGGATATAACTATCGAGGTTCAAAATTAGCTTATGTTCAAATTTTCATCTAACTTGTTAATTAAAGAGAGAAACGGTAAAATTCTACTTCAAATTATCAAAGGTAATATAAAGGGACTGTGACTACAAAAATTCATCATAAGTGCTAAAAAAATTACCTAAACAGATTCAAACTTGTAAAACTTGTCACAATAGCTAACTGAATCTCTACTGATTACATTTGTGAATGTTATAGACCAAAATATTGACATGATAAATCTCTTTTCTACACTTGCAGAATTAGTAAATTAGCTCTGACACAAGAAAAAATAGAAGTAATAAGGAGACAATGCTTTTGTCCATAGCAGTAGATTAGAAATTATTTCTGAACCAGATATCTTGCTGTAAGTGAAGGTCATAAAATTTGACTTCTTCAGAAACACCTCATATTCTTAACAAGAAGAGGTTAATTAAACCCAACTATTTTAGGTGATTTTACCTGAAAAATATCATCCAAACATAGATTCATGTACTAAGTGTATATTCACTAAGTGCAAATTGTCAACAAAGCACTTCACAGCAGAAATATTATTATTTTGAACACAATCAGTTTACCTAATATTTATCAGTGTGTCAGAGCTGACACTAGATAAATCAGAAAATAATTACTTTATATATGCATTCATATGATATATAAATATATATATATACATTTAAAATGGATACATCATTTTGTTAGTTAATAAATAGATATTGGACTTTGTCTATAATATGATCAAGAGTTCCATGTTTGGATAATCTCAGAGCAGTCTAAAAGCAATTTGACATTGTTTAATGCTCCCAAACATCAAGATCCACCCTCTCTGGCCTAAATATTCTTTCAGTCATGGATACATTTAAAATATTAATCAAACAGAAGATTCCTAGTAGAATATAAACTATTGTGACATAAAACAAATTTTTTTAAAAAAAATCATACCTTAGTAAGAAAGATGTCTCCAAGTATGCCCACCAGTAAATTTGGTTAACTGACAGAATATTATGCAATGATCTCTTCCATTAAACAAGCAAATAAAAAGGAAATCTAACCCTGGACTCTTTCTCTAACCTACTTTGTCTCCATTCATGAGACATAATACTGTCCCTTTATCCTGTAACATATTTCCTTTTTAATAGATGCAATTGCTGTTACTGTTTTTAGTTGTCATCAAATCACTTGGCTCATGATGCACAGAATAAAATTATTCAAGAGTGTTTTCAAGTATGTTCCCTTTAGGATATAAAGTGCTTGGACTTTATTCCAGCTAGGACTTTATTTAAGGCAGCTCCTAGTGATTTCAAACTAATAACATTTTTATGAAGTTATTTCAGTTTTTTCCACATAGATTTTTTTTTCATTTGTATAATCAAATAAGTTCCTACTGTGGAGCAATTAGATCCATCATATGAAATTATAAGTTAATTCAACTTTAAAATTACAAAAAGTATTAAAATGCATAACTTAAAATGCATGTTTTGTGGGGGAAAAAAAGGAAAGGAATAAAGATAGCATTCAGGTAGACTCATGCACCAGGAGTGAGCCAGGAGGGCAGCCCAGAGAAGTCAGAATTAGTGGGGCCCAAAGCCATCTGCCCATCTAATCCCACTCTCCTAGGACAGTGTGGTGTACATCCATCAATAGATCACACAACAAAATCCTTAAAAATAAAAATTAAATATACTTTCATTCCTAGGCTTTGTTCCTTTGCATAATTTTGGATATAAGACAACACAAACCTGGCTGATTAACATAACTTTAGCCTCACAAAATGGGAAATGTCGCCAGGAGCTGAAGTCCTTCATGACCTCAGCTCCAAATTGGTAAAACCAATTTGAGACTAGATAAAGATATTTGAAAGACTGGTAAAAGATGACAGAATGGTAAATCATCAAAACAAGTCTTTCACACAAAATGGCTGCTGAGTAAGACGTTGCTATATTCTACCTTCCTAGGACACTTAGGTAGCAACAGGAGTAGACACTATCTCCCCACCTCCACTTGGCCACTTCCATCACCCCTATGTCCTCTGACCTGTGGTGCATTCTCTCAAGATAACTCACTGAATCCCAAGAACACGTTTCTTATAATCACGCCAGATACCAAAGCATCTATCTAGGCTGAATCTCACCACCTCTTTGACCCCCTACAGAACCACAAGGAGTAAAGCATCATATCATCAAACATTGCCCCTATATAATATACAGGGTTGAACAGTACCCTCCTGGATCCACTTACTCCATCTATACCTCAACCTTTATGATATAAGGAGCATGTTCCCTTCACATCAGTAACCTATAACCTTCTTTAAATTCACTAAGTAAAATTGAAGCTTTTAAAGAGGACAGAGGAGCAACTTGAACTTGCAGCATAGCTAGTTCCAGATAGCTGTCACACTTAGTCACATTAGCTTCAGAGAAAGTAGCTCTGCAGTGTTATTCAACTAACTTTCCCACCCCTGGCAAGGAAGACAGTGGAGAACGGGATCCACTGACCCTACTCTGACCACCTACTGAACAGAAGTCCCACCTCCCAGGTGCACCTACAGCAATAGTCTATATCTACCCTAGGATTGTGCATAAGGAGAGGATGACTCTAAACTGTACACTAAGCTATTATGAAGAGACTTTCTGTTATAACACAATTAGTGTCCTGCACTCTCCTTTCACAATTTAGAGGGTTGATAAGGAACCCTGGGAGATTTAACATGCACCCCAGGCACAACATCTAGAACATGCTTCCTACACCTCAATGATACCTGTTCTCCACCAACTTACCAGTTTAGCATTATCCCCCTTAACCCTGTGAACTCAGATTCCTTAGAATTATCATCCACCTGCAAGTGATTGGTCTGCCCAGTGCCTTCTTTGCTGCTAGTGACAGACCTGGTGCTGCTGCTAGCAATGGTAGTCTGTGTCTGGTCTGTGCTCACATCCACGGAGTAGCCCCCTTTCCCACTAAGGCCTGTGAGTGCTGACCCATGTGGTGTGCCTTCAGTCTTCCCCACACCACCCCTTCTGCATGTGATCACCCCACCCACCCTGCCTCAGAGAACCAGCCACATCATTCTTCAAATGGGTACCTCCAGTTGTCTAAGGACAGAGTGAATCCTAGTGAGATAAAGATGAAGCTAGGACCCACAGTGCGGCTGATCCCTGGTAGTCCTTAGAATATCCCTACTAGTCTCTGTTAAGGAAATCAGAGGGTTTCTGGACTCCCTATAAAATCACCAGGCTTCACCCAAATGTCACACAGAAAACAACCCACATCAGCAACCAATATAATAAAACAAGAGAAATAAAACATTGTGCATGAGGAGGACCTGAACCTAGCTACACACAAAGAAGAGGCAGATTTAAAACACCACAGAAAGAAATCTTCACTGTGTTGCTTAGAGTCATTCAGGATAGGAAGGAAACATTATAGTAAAAGGATGAGCAAACACATAGTATAGAGTCCACTTACCATAGGAAAATATAAGAGTTAAGGAAAAATGCAGCAGAAGCAAAGTAAAGAATAAAAGACCTGACCATGAGGCTGAAGAGTCAAATAATCATATCAGCTATCTGAAAGACAGTCAGGTAAAATTGAACAGACATGAAAGACAATCAAAAAAACAAATAAGCTGAAAAAAACCTGAGACCAATGAGTGATGATATCAAGAAAAGCAGTATTTAAATAACTGGCTTACCACAGAAAGACATATTGAAAAAATCACCAGTCAAGAGAATGAGGGAAATCTTGGAAGAAAACTTCCCCAATTCAATGAAGGTGATTCAGGCAATTATCTAGGAAGCAGAGAGTAAACCAATTACTTAAACCCAAGAAAGCACTAAAAGGCATGCAGTAGTCAAATTATCCAATTTTGATTAAAGGAGAAAATCAAAAGAGCATCTAGAGAAAAAAGTGCAGTCATCTATAAGGGTAATCAGATAAAAATATTTTCAAACTTATTAGTAGTAACCATGAAGAAGAGGAGAGAATGGAATAGCATCTTTCAAACGTTTAAAGAAAATACTGGCAAACCAAGTATCATCTATCTCATCAAACTCTCCATCAAAATAGATGGAGAGGTAATGGTTTTCGCAGATCCAGAAAAATTTAGAGTATCAGTCAAAAGCAAAACCCAGCACTACAAAAATTACTTTCCAAATCATTTTGGCTCAAAGGCCAACATTAACAGAGCATAAGCATGAGAGCACTGCACAGTGTAGCACTGTTCAGAACTTGAATCAATGAAAGCAATGTCCAAGATTTCTTTGACCCGATGGTGAAAAGAAGGCAAGAGTGAAATCCCACACACATACATAACACACTGCTGAAGAGCGAGGAAGGAAACCATGATCACAAAAGTTACGATGTTATATCAAAGAATCAAAAGATGGATCTAATAATTCTGACATTAACGGTATGTCTTCCTCCATCAAAAGATGAAGGCCAATAGACTGGATTAGGAAACTCAACCTAGCCGTGTGTTGTCTGCAAGGAACATATCTCAAGCTCACAGGGTACGTATCCAGAAATAGACCACATTCTGGCGCCAAAAACAAGTTTGGAAAACCTCAAACATATATAGGTCACTGAGATTTCCTGCTCTGAAGACTATACCATAAAACTGGAAATCTACAAAAGAAAGATAAAAAACATCCAGGACAAATACCTGGAAGATGAGTAACATACTCAATAGGAGTAGTATTTTGCCCAAATTAGAAACAAAATTAAGCTTATAGAAACCAATGAGAATATAACATACCAAAATCTATGGGACACAGTAAAAGTTGGAACCAGAGTATGCTTCACAGCAATAAATGCGCATATAAAGATGGAAAAGAGACTCATGATAGATAACCTCACACAAAACTTTCAGTAATTGGAATAGATTCAGAAAAAATAGTCCTTCTAATAACAAAAAAAAAAAAGAAGTTACAAAAACCAGCACGTAAATAAGTGGGAAAACAAGAAAACAATGCAAAAAAAAAAACAAACAATTCAGTAAAAAAGCTGGTTCTGTGAAAGGGTTAACAAAATGGACAAACCACTGGCAAATCTAAAAAAAATAGAATGGAGTAGACATTAATATCTAGGATGAGGATGAAACAGGGAAATTATGATAGACCAAAATGAAATTAAAAGACTATTTAAACAGTACTGTGAACGTCTGCATCTGCCTTGAATACAAGTTTAAAGACATGTGCCAATACCTGGAAGAGCAAATTCTCCCCAGATAATCTCATACATACCAGATATCTGAGCTCCAATTTTCAGCACTGCCCAGATCACAGTGGCAAAAAATAGAAACAGCCTAACTTTCTATCAGTAGAAGAATGTTTTTTTAAAGCTCTATTATTTATGCACAATAGTATATTATGCCTCCCTAAAAAGTACTGACACAAAGATAAAACATCTGATGTGATGGAAAGAGTTTGAGGTTATTGTGCTGAGCAAAGTTAAGCAAGTGCAAAACAAGACAAGTACAACATGAGTCCACGAAGGTAAGTCAAAGCAGAATGGGCATAACAGAAAATGCACATAATACATAGTTCCTGGGCTGAGGACCATAGCATGGGCCAGACCAAATTAGTGGTGCAGAGTCACCGAAAGGAAAAAGAAAGAAAAAAAGACAGAGAGGAGAGATGCAGGTAGCACTTGTGCTGGAAGACATTTTCCCCAACCCTCTCTCACATGCGTACGGTCAATAGGGGAGTGGGCAAGAAAAAAGACAGCAAAGATTGGCCAGGGGGTGCATATTATTATGCCTGTACAGGAAAGGAAGGCAGAGAAGTGCCTTTAATCGGGGCACTGATACTTGAGAATGACATTCTTGCTCAGAGCAGCTTGTTCAGAGAGATGAGTGCAGGGCCATTCTCAGCTCAAGACTTGACAGCCCCTGCCTACATGGCACTGCTACAGAGGACAGCATTGAGGTCACAGTTCAGGGAGAGGGGCCAGTCACAACCTGCCCATTTGGGAGCAAACCAAGAAGGGAGTACAACAGAAGAGCAATGGATGCAAACTAGCAAAGGGAGCAAAGACACAAAGTTGTGGGAACAGGTCTGGCAAGCAGGGAACTGAAGGAGACGGAGCCACCAACACAAGCTCCGGAGACCAGGCTCAATGATGCAGATCTAATTTTATTACAGCTTATGCAAGGCTTTTATAGATTTCATTGACCAATGTGATGGGTAGCTTTGTTATGCCAACATGGCCACAGAAGATTGGTGGGTCTGTTGTGAAGGCATGACCAATGAATACACGGGATGAACTGAAGAGCAGAGATAGGAAGGGCTCAGTAAGTCCTACCCTCTCTCTCTCTTGCTTTAGGATCGTTGGACCAGAGAGCTGCCTTGTTCGTCCTGTGCCTCGACCTCCAAGCAACACTACCCATGGGACACCTAATCATGGCCTGTGGAGCTGTGAGTTGAGGTTCCTTCAAGCCCTATTTTGCCACGCTCCTGGGATATATATCTCTTGAGCTGGGGACTGTTTTTGGACTCTGTCATCTGGCTGACTGTTGGTGACCTACTCTGCTGTTTGCTGCCTGTGACCAGATAGCCTGAATTGCTCTTCAAGACTTGAAGGACTGCTAGTCTTCTAGCTGGCTCACGCAAGTGAGTTGCACCAAGCAATTTGTATGGCATTATAGATTGCTTAACTGTTTCTTTCTTATCTTATATACTTTTCTTTCTATATAAATATATAAAGATAATTACTAGTGTCCTGGTTTTATTTCTGTAGAGAACCCTCTCTGACACAACCAATCAGATCATAATTTCTACTTTCCAAACCTCTTCTTATATGGTCATGGGTTTGTAGCATGAAAAAACGATTGGCCCACGCTCTAGGCTGTGCAAATGAGATGCCATAGGCCCAGTCATGTAAATGAGGGGCCCAATTGGACTATTTCGTCCAATCACATTACAGGATTTTATCGTCCAATCATTGCGGGATCTTAGCTGTTACTATGGAGAAGTTGGAAGAATTCTGATAGGCTGTGTTTTGTAGGTTTAAAGTAGAAAGATATCTTATTGATTCAAGATTTGGAGCTCTTTTGAGGAGTCATGGAAACACGGGATACTCAGCAGCTTCCATCTGACTTAAGACGAGAATAATCCAGGAGGCTTAGAAGTGTGGGTTCCAGCTGCATCCTGCACTGTTTACCTTTTCCCAGACCCGTGGGTCCTGCCAAGAACGCCCCCACACAATGCCTGTGAGGACTCCTGATTGTAGACTTCAGACTCAGGAGAGCAGTGTTGGCACCTCATCTGAACTGTTTGGGAGTGGGAGAGTGGGAGTAGTAGGAAATGTGTCTTTCATAAAGACTGAGGACTAAAAGGGTATTAGAACTTCTAGGTAAGTGGGTACTGAGAAATGGAAACCTGAAAGAAAAGGGGACTGGACAAATGAATTATAGCTGGGTTGCTTGCGATTTAATAGAGGAATAGTCATCTACTCTGGATTAGGAAAACAGACTTGGAACTATTTGGATTCTCTTTCGCTCTCTCTTTAATCTTGGTGCCTATCAATATAAGATAAGCAGGATAAGCTAATCCCAAGGAGACAATAAAGGTGCCAATGGTTCTGGGGTGGAGGCATGGGAGAGGAGGAAGAGAGGAGGGTAGTGATGAGCAAATAATGATAGCAAAAAGAGAATAGCAAGGGACCTAAAATTGATGGTGAGGAAGGTGTAGCATTCCTGGTCATGTCTGATCAATTGACATCTGTCCAAGAGGAAGTACTGAGAAGTGAATGATAAGTAAGCATGATAGTGAGGAAGGAGTAAAGAAAAAAAGAAAAAGATGAAAGAGAGTAAATGCTATATAGACATAAATGTGTGCATATATATATATATATGATAGATGTATTTGTGTCTATACACCTAGCTATCATCTGTTTATCTAGCTAGCTCTTAAATCTTACCTCAGTGCAAGAATGATTTGTTTGAATAATATGGTATTGTATGATACTCACTTTCCCCCAAAGTTTGCTGAAAACAAAAATGAGTGCATAATAAAATGTGGTTCAGAAAGCTTATGGTGCTGGGCTATATAATGTCTGGTGTGTCAAAGGTTTGAAGTTAGACAAGGGACTATGTGACTTTGTAGCAGGGAAGCGACAAAACCTACATGGACGAAGCAAACCAACTTGGGTGATCATGAGGTATGCATGAGAATAGGTATCAGAAATTCAAAGACAAAAAATTTCATGTGAAGGAGTATAGACAAAGTGAAGAACAAAGCCCATCTGTAAGATAAGTTGACAGTCCCTTATACATAGAATGAATGATGTATCCAGGATACAGTAAAGCAAACATGAAAGACATAAATAGCCTCCAGTTCTTTAATAGTTCCTCCCCTTACTATTATGGTCTTGTTTCACCTCATTAATCTTATATATACATATACAGAGACCTGTATATGTTCATTTATATAATTAAAGTTATTTGATGAATGAAATCCAAGATAGATAGATCCTTCAGAAATAGTAATGGGAGTAAGTATAGGAAGAGGGGTGGGGGATGACTGAATAACCCCACTCGAGGAGAACCAATAACAGAACAGTAGGTGAACAGATACATTGTTAGGTGTAAGATATTGTGTGTGTGTGTGCATGGTTCCTGGGTGGGTGGGTGGGTGGGTGGAGTAGCAAGGGATTAAGGGCAGCTAATGTCAAAGAGTTCAAGAAGAAAGAAAATGTTTTGAAAATGATGGTGGCAGCAATTTTCCAATTATGCTTGATCTAATTCAATTATGGATGGTTATATGTAAGTGCTCCAAGTAATGTGGAAAAAATGTGAAGTTGTCAAGAATTTAATTTCACTTGTGTCCATAATCAATGTCCATAGAAACAACAATCAAGAAAGCAAATAATGTATCACATTGGGCAAATCTGTTGCAAATTAATTCTAAAATATTAAAAAGAAAAGGTAAACTATGAAGACTAAGATGGGCATGGTGTAAATAATGCTATTTTTAATAATCTCATATGTCTCTGAAAGCTAGATAATGAATATGGAAGACCAAAGAAGAATCTATGTATTTTAGTTATGTGGTTTGTGAAGAATATTGAGCATACAAAGGACTATCAGAAGAATTGACAAATTTTTCTTAGAAGATACATAGTTGGGGCTGAGCCCTGGTGGCGTAGTGGTTGTGTGCGGGACTGCGGCCCAATGGGTTGGCGATTCAAATCCAGCAGCAGCTCTCCAGGAATAAGGCTGGGCCTCCTACTCCCACCAGGGGGCAGTGTTACCCCTCCCCACAAAAAGAAGATACATATTCATCCTGTCATCCTTATATGTGAGGATCGAGAAACTGTCTCATATTCGTTACACATGTGGTCAGGAAAGACAAGTTCCTAGAGAACCTCATATTTGCTAAAATAGCAAGTAACTGAAAAAGAGGAGGATCTCAAATTCGGAGGGCCAACCTAGTGGCTTCAGAATGAAAAGTTTGTGGATGGATCAGAAACAGACAGTGCTTCCTTCACTCTCTGTACCTAAGATTCCTAAGGACTGATTCTATGGCACATATCAATCCAAACAATTAATTTCAGGTATGCATTAAGTTAATTCAACAAATTTTAAAGTTTCCCTCAACCTGTCAATCCTTCAATGGCTGTCTTAATAAGAATTTTGGGCGGAAGCATTACTTTATCCACCAAACAATACTGATCTTGACCCTTAAAACTTCTTTATATTCTGCAAACTAAAACAAATGTTTTAAAACATGATTGGAATTCCTCAAAGAATCCATTTTGACATGGTTTAAATTGAAATGTGCAGAATTGTTCCAGGAAGAGTTAGAGGGATGGAAGCAATGACCTCAGAACTCTAGCAATATAGAGAGACGCTCTATTGAGGAAACAAACTTCTTATTTGATATTGTTGTTCAACAGAACTTAGGTCATTTTTGGAAACATTTCTCTCTCTCTTTCTTTCTTTTTTTTTAACTGACCTAGTATTTGTTTGTGTACTTGCTTGTTCCTCAATATCAAAAGCTGTTACCACCATAGATGGAGAGCTGGTAATGATTCAAATGGTCAAGATTACCCCAATCAACGAATTAAGATGATGTTATAAATAACAAATAAAACTGGGAAAAGAAAATACATACACATTTGTCCTCCCTCCAGCTGCTTATAAAAAAAAAAAAACCAAGAGCATATTGAGCAACATGGGACATCAGTAGAAAAATGCAATGTATATAGCCACTATTGAGGTTTGTTTACCACAAACCAGACTCCACCATCAATGCTTTGCATGCAACTATATTATTTAAATAATTGTAAGAACTTTAGGAAACAGGAGACGTAAAGGATTTGGACAATTTACCCAAGTGAAACAAGTGACACACCTGACATTAATGCTAATACACGATGGACTCTAGAACACAGCCACATAGATTCACATTTATGTCTTGAAGGAAGTGCAGGCAGCATGTTCCTTACAAGTAAAGCTAGAGACACTTGATTTTGTGTCTATTGGATATGTTATTGATATATCAGTCACCGGAACAGAATATCATACTTGGACAAGTAGAAGGTTCACAAAGAAAAAAAAAGGAAGGAAGAAAGAAACGCTTTCATTGAGTGCAAGTCCAACCGTGTTTGCACAGTGAGCTCAAACATAGCAAAAAGGGGAATTAGCCTTGACTTAATAGGCCTTAATGACAATAAAATGCTTTGAAAATAGCAAAATTTAACTATTTTAATTAAAGGAATATGAATCATTCGAAACACAAAACATTGCTCCTTTAAATTATATTTCATACTACATTCATTTTCTGGAATGTTTTAGACATGGAATTTGAGGATTGGTTTATAAGGGTAAAATTAAAGTTTTCAATAAATTATATTCAATAATTATATTCTAAAATGTTCATAAACGATATGTTATTGTTGTTGCTTCTGGGTATTTTTAAAACTTTTCCTGGTCCAGATATAGCTTCGCCATTGTTGGTATGTTTGAACCCATTTTACAGCCACTGCGCCAAACCATCTTATTAAAGGACTTCTTTCATTTCCCTTACTTTCTCTGATGTCATGCATGATATCTACCTGTAGGGACTGATCCTTCCTTTAAAATTGTTGTAAACAGCCCGCCTAAGGTGGTGAAGTGGCTATGCGTGGACTGCGAGCTCATGGTCATCAGTTTGAAACCACCAGCAACCTCACGTGAGAAAATATTCAAAGCAAGCAGAACACAGTTTTCTATCCTTATATCGAAAAACTATTTTATCCTAGTTCCTCCAAGATAGAGTTGCTCCTTAGTCTCAAAGCTCATAACATATTCAATTTTTGACAACATAATTTAAATGCATCAATTGTTTATCAATCTACTGTTAAAATACTTTCATATTTTACATTCTGAGATAGTTAATATTTATTGTGCCAGCCTGGCCAATAAACACATGTGGGATTAATTGAAGGAATGGGAGATAAATGGCTCAGTGAGCTTCACATTTCTAGTTTTCAGGTCTCTTGTTTTCTGATGTTTGGACCAATGTGCAGCTGCCTTAGCCAGTTCCCTGCTTCAGCTGCAAGGCTCACTTCCTGTGAACCATCCCTGAAGAGACCATATGGACCTACCCTAATGCAGCCCAGAGTGCCAGAGCAGACCTGTAGAGACCCCTGCCAGTATGGAGATGCTGATACACTCACTGACTCAGCTTTTCTGCTGCAGCGAGTCATTGCATGTGTTTTTGTGAGATTGAGGAGGACTTTGTAGACATATGGGTTAATGTTGGACTTATGGGTTTGGGCAGCTTTCTTTAGGTTCACTTACCAATTATATAAAACTCTCTCATATAGACATGAGTTTGTGTATATAAGAGAGTAAAAGAATTTGCTTCTTTTTCTACCCAGACTAACACACATGCATATGAGATCATTAAAAATATGGCATAAATTAAGCCTACCTTGATTATTAAAGTGACATTTTTGCTTTTTATCATTCTAAAGAGATCTTTTGCAGCAGAATGGTCCAATGTAATTGTCAATCAATTTCTTGACTGTTGCTTTTAGAATACTGATTGTTGATCTAAGAAGAATGAAATCCTTTGCCTTTATTTTTTTTACCACTTATCATGATGTGACTATTTGTAGATTTCTGAGGATTCATTTTCTTTAGCTATGCTGATATATAAGCCCCATTGAAGCTTCTGTCTTTAATGTTCATCAATTATGTTTCAAGTCCTCTTCACTGTCAACAAAAAATTTAGCCTCATGTATTTTAGGTTAATTGTCCTTCCTTTAATCCTAATGTCACATTCTTCTCAAGAATTATTTTATCAGTTCATAGGTTAAATTAGTATCAGAAAAAGATGCTTTTCTGATTTAAACCATACTGGCTTTCATTTATCTTTATAAACAATTTTTCCAATTATTTTACTGGGGACTCTTACAGCTCTTATAACATTCAATACCTCATTTGTATCAAGCATATTTGTACACATATTACTATATTCATTTTGAAATATTTTCCACTTGAGCCCTTGGTATAAGCTCCTCCTTATCCCTCCCTCATTTTTTTAATGAATCATTTTATTGGGGGCTCATACAACTCCCATCACAATCCATACATACATCAATTGTATGCTGGCCACATTTATACACTTCTTGCCATCATCACTCTCAAAACATCCTCCCTCTATCCAGGCTCCCATTATCAGCTCCTTATATTTTTCTTTTTTATCCCCCCTCCCCCATGGACCCTAGTGATTTACAAATTGCTATTAGTTTCATACTGTACACTGTCAATTCCATGTTGTCCATGTTCCAGAGAGGAGGCTATGTGTAGATCCCTGAAATTGGTTATCCCTTTCTATTTCACCATCCTGCCACCTGCCTGGTATTACCACTCCTATTACTAGTCTTGATAGATCACCTATCCTAAATTTCCCATGTTTCCAAATCACTCTGTATTTCCTGGTCTCTATGTATGGGATCTGCATGACCTAAATATGTGTTCTGGAATTTCTATTCTTAACAATGGTTGTCCATATTTTTTATGACTCATGAAGACCAGTGATCTTATGCAGTCCATAAAATTTAGGTAAACATCTTTCTGATATTCTCTATCTTCATTCAAGATTCATCTGACTTCAGTGATTTTGTTCATTTAATTCTTTCTTCTAGATCCCATTTGAGTTTCTAGCAGTTCCCTATTGATATATAAGAATTCCAAACTGCACTAAAGCCTTAGTAAAAAAAAGTAGGCTCAAGCATTTGATGAGTTACCATCAACTAATTGATGTTATTCTGGAAGTGAATAAATTTGGAAGGCAACATTATCAACAACTGATCATTTTAAGGAAATGTGACCTGAACTATCATATAATATCACGATGACATCAAATAATATTCTGCGAAATATTTTGCTGAAATAAAACATATAGTCTTAAAATAATAGATTTCAGCTAAACAACCTAACATCATCTTGTTTGTAAATACTTGAAAACCTTCCATAATTATTATGTATAAGAGTTTAAAATGGAAAATTCTAAGGATATATCAATATTAATGGTAGTAAATGAATTTTTGTTCTTTGGTGATCATGGAAACTATTGATTTCTACGACAATAATGTCATTATCTCATTTCTAAATGTGCAATGACAGCAGGAGAAATATAAAGTTTTCATAAGATTGATGTGTCACTCTGGGTGGACTCACTAATTCTAGCTATTGGAGAAGAGACCATATATTTGATATGGGTTTAAAGTATCTACTGTTTCCTGGACAATAGCTCCCCAATCCTGTAAGGTGGTACCAAATTGCTGGTGCTGTAATTATGCCATTAGAAATCCATTCCACCATTCTATCAAATGAGCTACTTTAGGGTGTTGAGGGACACGATAAGATCAATAGATTCCACAATGATTGGTTCATTGACCACCTTTGTTTATTGTGACATGAGTCCTTTGATATGGATTGATGTTGTGTGGGATACTATGGTGGTGGAAGAGACATTATGCACCTTAAGTCAGCAAATGGTAGTTTGGGCAGAAGTATTACAAGCAGGAAAAGCAAATCCATATCCAGATTAACTGCCTATTCCAGGAAAAGCAAAATGTTTCCCTTTCCATGAAGAAGGTAGCTCTAAAATCAGGCTGCCATTCAGGTTGCGAGCTGATTTTCCTGAGGATTGATCTCTTTTCATGAATTGCATGATTTATACTGATGGAAGATTGGACACCTAGCCAGGGTAGTAACCAAATCAGCCTTAATGAGAGGAAGTCTATGTTATTGAGCCTATAGGTAACTTCCATTACTTCCACCATAGCTACATTGTTCACTTGGTTATTGGGCAAGAACAGGAGTAATCGGGGAAAAAGGATGACTATTTTCCACAGAAAATGTTACCCTATCTACTTGTTAAAGTTTTCCTCTGCATAAATAATCCTTTGGTGAGCACCTACATGAAACACAAATATCTTCACCATTTTGCCCATTTAAAACAAACAAACAAACAAAAAACCCCACCCCATCCCAGAAAAGATGTAACTACTGACACAACGTATGTATGTATGTATGTATGTATACATTATGATGAGTGCTGTATGAGTCCCCAATAAAATGAATTTAAAAAAAAATCCATTCATAAGAATTTAGACACTAAATGATAAGAAGAAGCTATTTAATTTTAATTAAAAGCACAGTACTTAAAAATAGTTTAATAATTGTGCTAATTCTTCCACAAAATGTACCTCTTCTTTTCAAATCATATGGTCATTGATGTTTATAAATTCTGTCTCTTGAGCATGAATGTTTCTGTTTATTTTAAATGGTTATTGAGAGGAATTGAGAGACCCTGGATACTCAAAGTGGGCACTACAAGTCGATCTATGGGAAACAAGAAGGGGGATTCTATTCCCATAAGGGATTATTGTCTCAGAAACTCATAGCATAGCTTCTACTCTGTCCTATGAAGTCACTGTGGGTCAGCCTTGATCTAATAGTGGTGAGTTTGGTATTTTGGTTTTAAGGGAATCCACTCTGTAACCTTTTAAAAAAAACTTTTATTTGTTTGTTACATGTTATTTATATCTATCAAATAAAATATTACATGACAAAAAAAAGAATTCTACTTACATACTTCTCCTACATGCCTCTCCCATATATCTCCTTGTTACCAATTTTCCAATCATGCTTCTTTCAAGTTCATGACCATCTAGTCAAACCGTTTGATAAAGCCCACAAACAAATACAGAGTCATGTATTTCACTATTTCTCCTTATAAGCAAACTGAATAACCAGATGCAGTACTCTAATTCTTCCCATTAGGAGGTTTTTCTCACTACTGTCTTTCAGGAGATCCCTAAAAAGGAGCTATTGTCTGCTGCTATCTGCTGTCAAGTGGTACTTGCAGAACCATCAAAAAACCAATCATGAGTTTTCTTCCATAGTTTACTTATTGTAGAGAATTCCTTATGAGACCATAGTTGTAGGTACAGTGGCAGAACTTGACTTATTAATGGAGTATAGCTGTGCACAATATTTTTACTAAATTAATTTTGATTACTAGTACTTCACACTAACTTTATGACAGTGAGTCAGAAAAATTCAATTCCTGATGGGCAATTAAGGTGACAAAGTGACTTTGTGGCTTCTAGTCACTGGTTCAACATCCCCTAATATCCATCAGTTGATCAAAAGGAAAGTAGATGTCTACAGAGTACAGCAGAGTTTTGCTTCAAAATCCTGATAGTTTGCACTATAATTCACCAATAGTGGCCTTTAAAGAAATTCGAAATACATCTCTATCTTCCACTAGCCCCTCAACTTATTATTGGATGAGTTGGACCATGTGGATCAATGGCAAGGCAGTTTTCAGGAAAGTCTGAACCCATTGCAGAGACTTCTTTTTTCCTGGGTTCCACTCAAATCTGCCAACACTTTGTGTAACTTGAAAAATAGGCCAAAATACCACACTCAAACAAGGAATATGTCGCCTACCAAATCCAAAGCGGGTCACCAAGCATTTTTAGTTGAGATGCATTAACTTGCCTTTCATTTCAGAATGATATCTCAACAATGACACACACCACAGACTCCCCTCAAATTTCACTGAGGGGGAAAGCATCTTAATTTTTCATGGGTTAATTTCCCAACATCTAGCACACAGATGAATCATCAATAAGTCAAAAGTCACTTTTGTATAATCAAAAGTGATTGATAATTTTTCTTTCCTAAGTCCAATCAGCATAATGTCATCAATGCAATAAACCAAGGCTATATTTTGTAGGAGGCAGAAGTGCTCAAGGTCCCTGAGGAAAAAATTATGACATAGTCATGTACAGTTGAGAGAATCCTGAGAGTGACTGGGGAAAAAAGTATTGTAGTCCTTGACAGCTGTAAGCAAACTGTTTTTGGTTGTCTTCTAAAATCAGATTTGAGAAAAAAGTGTTAAGTAGATCAATAGCTGCACACCAGGAGATTATATATTTATTCAAGCAGTGAAATTTCATCTAGAATAGCAGCTGAAATTGATGTAACCACTTGGTTAAGTTTCTGATAATCTGCTATCATTTTCCAAAATCAAACTGATTTTTGCACTGGTCAAAGAAGCACATTGTGAGATGTGGTAGGAATAACTACCCGTGTATTCGTCATGTGTTTGATGGTGACACTAATCTCTGTAAACTCTCCAAGAATGTGACATTGCTTTCAGTTTATTATTTTTCCAGACAGAGGAAGTTCTACTGGCTCCCACTTGGATTTTCTTACTCTAATAACCTGTATACCATATTTCACTGTCAATTGCTTAATATATCTATTCCAATAATACTTTCTGGAAATGGAGAAATTATTCAGGGACTCCCACTGTGAGTCAAACCTAAATTAATACTCCACTAATGACTTGACCTCTATACAATCCCACTCTGATTAATGTGCCTTCAAAATGTTTTGGGATTTTTATAATTAGTGTCAATTCAGAAGTTCTGTCCAGCAATCCCTGAAAATTCTGATTATTCCATTTTTTAAATGAGTAGTGTGTTAGGTATGGTTGTATAGTAATACAAAACCAGTGACATTTATGTACCTTAAATAATTTTATATCAAGAACTAATTTCATATTAGGAAGGCACTTCAACTCAGTCCAACAGAAGTTGATGGATACCAGTATATGAAGGACCTTTTCAGACTCACATAAATGCAGGTCTATGAGGCAGAAAGGGGAATATTGAAAAAAGGTGAATATATATATATATATATATATATATATTATTGTGCTAGTCTTGCTAACTACAGAAACAATTCTTGGGAGACTCATATAAGAATAAGAAAGACATTGCTATACCAGAGCAATTGAATATTGAGAAAACATCCTAGTTCAGTCCACATCAAGTCCATAGACTGATATTAGCCCATATGTCTGTCACTAATCTCTAGAGTCCTCTTCAGACTCAAAAAAGACATGCAATGATGCTGAGTGCAGGAAAATCACAAACCAATGGCAGCAAAGTCTTGTGAACCCGGTGGTGGTAGAAGCATTACAGTGCTGTCAGGGTCTCCAAGTGGCTCCTTAAGTTCTCAGGACATGGGCTCACTTAGCTTAGTGTCATGTGTCTTGTCAGTAGAGCACCTCTCAGGAACTGATCAGTGAGAGTGAGTGTGCCTCCTGCCATCAGAAAGGGTATACTGGAGTTTCCAGAATTCTCAGGTAAAGGCTATACCCACACAGAGATCTCATTGGCTGTGACCTGATTGACAGAATAGACTCCACCCTTTCACTCTTAATCCTCATAAATTGAGATCAGATTATGTAAGTACCACAACTATATAGGGTACCTTTCTGAGTCATCATCTGGACTTGACTTTAAGTAGCATGTAGGAACTTGAAGTATAGTTACAAGTCTATAGGAAATATTGGACAATAAGTAAGTTTCTGGGGGACTTGTAGCAATATCTTGTGAAAGTATATGCCTCAGACAATGCTTTAGATACAACCCCAGGTACCATGGCAGTGTGCTTAATTTAACTAATCTACTCAGTGTTGGTGACTGGAATAATGGCTGTACTGTATGTGGATTAATCTCTTTAGGTGGAAGGGAGGGATGGTTCTGATGACTGAAGTGGCTAAATGGAACTAGGGGCTCAATGTAGTCATCCTGTGGATTAGTGCTTCATATATTCCATCCCAAATTACAGGGTAGGATTTCTTTCTTATAGCTCTCATTTAAAAGTGACATATTTCTATATTAAAAATTAAACTGGCACTGAAAGTCATTTCCTTGAAGGATGAGACTCTGGGACTAATTTTCAGCAATATCACATTTGTCACTATAGGATATAAGTGGATATAAGAGCTCCACTTCATGCCCCCCCCACCCCATTCACATTCAGTATAGATTTGTTCTGGATCTTAGATACCTGATACCTGATCCCATCAACAGCTCATGATCAAACAGGCTGATGTGCTTCTTCCATATTACTTGTGTTGTTTCTTGTCCAAATGGCCACTTGTTTATCTTTAAGCCTTTAAGAGTTCAAACACTATATCTTTTGATAGCCATGCACCACAGCATTCTTCACCCCATTTGCTTATGCACCTGTTTTGCCTTCTGTGATTGTGTCGGTAAGGGGAGCATGACAGAATGCTGGATTATTATAATTAAGTGTTCTTATGTTGAGGGAGTACTTGAGTCAAGGCCCAATGTCTGTCTTCAACCTTAATTCTTAACATATCAATATAAGTACATAAATCTAGTCCCCTTTGGAAGTTCACTCAAAGAAGGGACACGAGAAAGAGATGAATCGGCCATAGTGCAGAATAGTACTGAGGAAATACACAACCTTCCTCTACTTGTTTAATGCTTCCTTCTCCACCATTATCATGCCTTCAATTCTACCTTACAAATCAGATTAGATCAGAACAAGTACATTGCTACAGATAAGAGCCCAAATCACTAGGAATTCAGGATACATAAACACCTCAGGACCAATAATAAGAGTAGGGATATCTGAAGAGATAAAGGGAATCAATCATAAGGAGTAATATCTAATCCTTTCCCAGCAGGATGAATAACAGGAAAGTGGATGAAGGGCAGCATGGGACAACATAATATATAAAAATCATAACCTACAATTTACCAAAGATTAATGAAGAAGGACATGAAGATTTACCAAAGATTTACCAAAGGAGATGGGGGAGTGAGGGGGGGAGATGAAGAATGGATATCAAGGGCTCAAGTAGAAAAAAAATGTTTTGAAAATGATGATGACAGCATATGTACAAAGGAATGTATGGATTGTGATGGGACATGTAAGTACCCCTCTGGGAACAGGTATGGCACACAGGGAAGTGAGGGAGATGGAGTCACCAATATGGTATGCACACAGACTCCAGAGACCACCATCAATGGTGCAGATCTGACTTTACTGCAGCTTATGTAAGGCTTATATATGCTTTGTCAACCAATAAAATAACTCCTTTCACCTTCTTCCTTGACATCTTTATAAGCTTACAGGTTCACAAGATGAAAGACAATAGGTCCACACTGTGGGCTATGTGAATGAGGTATTTCTGGCTGAGTTATGAAAATGAGGTGTAGTTGGCTGAGTCGGCCTGTCTGATTATTTTACAAGCCTATTTGGTCCAATCACATTACACCAAGAACCCAATTGCATTACAGGATCTTACTGTTCAATTGCATTACAGGATCTTAGTGTCCAATTGATTTACAGGATCTTACCCATACTGTGGGAAAGCTAAAGGCATTCTGATAGACTGTATTTCAGAGGTCAAAGTGGAAGGTTGGCAGGTGACTTGGTCTAGGGTCTTATGTGACCCACTGGAGTTTTTTCCAGGAGTCATGGAGCACGAGATCCAGTTACCTAAGGGTAGGGATTACTTACCCAGCAGTTTCCACCAGACTCAAGACTGGAATATTCCAAGAGACATGGAAATGGGGCTTTCAGCTACCTAAGAGTGTGGATTACCAGGGGTTTCAAGATGCTCCAGGAGATACAAAAACATCCTACGCTTTCTACCCTTCTCCCTCAGTTTCAAAGTGTCCACCCAGAATGCCTCTGCAAGGTCTCAAATAAAAGTATTCAGTAAACAAAAAAGCAAGCAAGCAATTTTTTTATGGCATAGGCAGAAGACTTGAGGTCTTTTACTAAGCCTTTGGGCTGCTTTTCTGAAACTTTCAGTTCACCTCTTTCCTTTATCAGTTTGTCAAATGTAAGCATTATCAATCAACTAGTATCCCTATATTTCTCATCATGATGAAAAGGAAAAAATATCAAATATGTAATCACCCAGAGCTTCAGTTTTTATCAACACTTCATATACCCAGGGTGTTATTTTAATTCTGACCTAGACATCTGTGTTAGTTCAGTAGGCTACAGACACAAATTCATAAACAAGGTTTATATACAAGAGGAAGTGAACATTAATAAAGCATCCCACCCAATCCAGACCAAGCCCATATGTCTAATCCTATACCAGTCTATAAAATCTTCTTCAGATTCAAGAGGCACATGTAATGATGCCAGAACAGTTACCAGCCAGTGGGTGCAGAGTTTTGTGTATTCAAGGTGATAAGACAATCTCAGCACAGGCAGAGGTCTCCCTTTCAGCACTGGTAGGAGTCTCCACATGCCTTCTCTGGCCCCAGGGGTCTGGTTCCATCATGGTAAGCCCAGGGTAAGCTTCTCTGGTTGCTCCAGGTTTTAGGGTTTATCAGCATGCTGTTCTGTTGTCTTGTCAGTAGAGTGTCTCCAAGAGACTCACCTTTTATCTTGTCAGTCTCATGCCATGGATTGACAGTGCCTTCTTCACTAATACTAGCAGACATATAGACACTTACAGGGACACAGGTCCACTTCCCAGTACCTTTAGACCTAATCCAACTTGAGAAACGATTTAAAAAATTCAACTTCAAAATTCTGTTTATCTAGAACCACTCTCATTACCAAATACGTTAGGTTGGGTTCTTATGGCAGTCATGTGCTTATGTTAATTTCATGATTGAGATGTAGGGGTGGTGTCTAGTGGTGTCTAGTGGTGGTGTTAATCTGGAGATAGCCATTGAATAGCCAGTGAGGCCTCTGTGTGAGCATGGCTTTCTCCTGATACATCTGAGAAACCTCACAATATTTCCCTCATGACAATGAGAATCTATCTCCCCACTTGTTGGGAGTAAGTCTCAGAGATGATGAATCATGGACAAGACAAGACAGCAGCGTCTGAGGAGCCAGAGAAGCCACATGGGTTGGCCCTGATGGAGCCAGACCTTTGAAACTGGAGACCTCTGCCAGCACTGAGTTGCTTTTGCCACCACTGGATGCTATCGATGGACCCTGAGGCCTGGAAATTAGGAGCCATGGGGAGACCCCTGCCAGCACCAGGATTTTGCTCCACTGTGACTTTGTGAGTCAGAAGGAGACATTATAGATTGGTATCAGGCATATGGGCTAATACTGGACTTTGGACCAGGTTGGGATGCTTTCTCAGTGTTCTATTCCTTTCTTTTTATATAAACCCTTTCCTTATATCCATATGCGTGTTTATGAAATTTGTTCCTCTAGACTACCCGGACTAACACAGTTCTCTAGAGAAGGAAAACCAGTGATGTTTTATATTCATGCATATAGAAAAATATTTACATCAAGAAATGACTTATGCAATAATAGAAGTAGGTAAGTACTGCCCAGTTCAACTCTATAAGTCATATGTGAGCTAGAAGCTTTTCTGACTCATACAGCTGTAGGACCTCACAAACAGAAAGAGGAAGATGAAGCAAGAGGCCATAGGCTGGTGGATGTATAGTTGATTGACTGTGGTCACCCAAATGAAACACAGATAAGCAAAACCCTGCAGACTTCTAAGATTGGCTATCAATATAACAGGTCAGTGAAACAGATGGAAGATCTAGATCTTGTAGAGAGGTGTGTCAGTCCAGGTAGACTAGAGGAACAACTTTCATAGACATGCATATAGATATAAGAAAAAGGTTTATATACAAGAGCAACAGGACATTGAGTCCAGTCCAGTTCAAAGTCAAAAGTCCATTATTAACCCATATGCCCAAAATCATTCTATAAAGTCGCCTTCCGACTCACAAAGTCACAGGTTAGTGGGTACAGAATCTCGGCGCTGGCAGGGATCTCCACATGGCTCCTTGCTTCCAGGCCTCAGGGTCCATCAACAGCAAAAGTAACTCATCACTGACAGAGGTCTCCATGTGGCCTCCCCAGCTTCAGAGTTCTGGCTCCATCAGGGCAAAGCCGTGTGGTCTTTCCGCTGGCTCCTCCAGCTTCTCAGATGCTGCCATCTTGTCTTGTCCATGATTAATCATCTCTGAGACTAACTCCCAACCACTCGGGAAGATAGTTTCTCATCTTCATGAGGGAAATATCGTGAGATTTCCTAGAAGTCCCAGAAGAAAGCCATGCCCACATATAGGCCTCATTGGCTACTCAATGGCTATCTCCAGATTAAGAGGCAAGACCCCACCCCTACATTTCAATTATAAAATTAATATAAGTACAAGACTGCCACAAGGAGGAAGGGGCAAGAAAGAGTTGGGGTCTGTGTAGGGTCTTTCTTATAAAAAATATACCCCCCACCTCACCAATATGTCACTGGGCTGTGAACTGATTAATAGGTTGGACTCCAACTTTACCTTCACTCAAATACACCAAGGTCACACAAAATATGACTATCATAATTAATGCTTTTGGAGGTTCAAATTCATGTGAGAGGACCCAGAAAAAAGATCTGGTAATCTTGTTCTGAATAAGTAATACATGAGACCTCTGCAGAACACAGTTCTGCTCTGACACTTTCGAGTGAGTATAAGTGTCATGGGCTTCATGATTTGAAAGAAACATACATGGAAAAAGGGTATCGTTACCTCTGAGAGTAATAAAAAGTTGGGGAAAGGGATTTTATTGTGCAAATATCCCAAGAACATGCACTGTAATGAGAGTACACTGACTCTGTTTCTGTCCTTTTGGATTTAAAATCAGGTCACAGCGTGTAAGCCTCTGACGGTGTTCCTACTGTGTGAAACAGGTTCCTGTTGCACTATTTAATGCATGTAACTATGTTATTAGATGGTGTGATGATTCAATAAATTTATAAGTATAAAATTACTAGTTTAATTTATATTAATCTAGCATTCAATAAACTTCAGTTGTTATTGAATCAGAGGATCAGATAGTCTGTTGACATCACTCATTAATTTGCTATTTAATATACTTTTGTATGCAATTCTGGATTGCATTGTAGGCACTCGAATGGAACCATCATACTTAGTCAACAAATCCCTCCACACAAGTTTCTACACGACTATAACCCATTCCACTAGATTAATTTCACACATGAAAGAGATTCCTTGGTGAATAGAAGTGAAGTTTAAAACACTATTCTCAAACCCAGGCTCAATGGTACTGTGGTGATGAGAGAGATGCTGAAACAAAGAGCAACAAGCTATGTCTTCATTTGCTCTGCTAGGAAATTAGACTCTCCTTTGTTCGCTCCTCACCCCCAGGGCTTGGTGCCTCCATTCCCTCAGTTGATCCCTTAGCTGCAATTCTCTTTGGAGGAAGACTCTTTCTTGTAGCTGAGAAGATTTTCACACCAATGGAAAAGTTACTTTTTAGAATCTCAAGGTTTGCCGCAGACTTGGTCCACTTACAAATTGTAACACATGCAATCATGCAATGTCGCTTAACTCTCTGAAGGTCAACTGTTTTCCTTCCCCACCTTCTCATGGCTATCCTGTTTCTAGTGCATTAATTGTTTCCTATTCACATTGAATGTACTCTAAAAGGACCATGATAAATTCCCAATTGAAATAGTCTATAAAATGTTCTATAAAAATGTTCTATATAAATGCTCTATAAAAAGCCCACAAGGAAGAAGCACACTAGCATGTGGAATCATGAGGTGTCAAAGGGATGAGATATCAGGCTTCAAGAACTAAAAAGCACAAGTTTGCGTGCTCACTTTCCTGATATGATCCCTAAGGACAAATGTGTACATAAGCAAATGTGGTGAAGAAAGCTGATGGTGCCCAGCTACCAAAAGATATAGCGTCCAGGAACTTAAAGGCTTGAGTAAACAAGTGGCCATTCAGCTCAGAAGCAATAAAGCCCACATGGAAGAAGCACACCAGCCTGTGTGACCATGAGGTAGTGAAGGGATCTGGTGTCAGGCATCAATTAGCTAAAATTATATTATTATTAATGAGGGGGAGTACATATTGGTGACCCAAAGCCCATCAATAGGTGAGGTGACATCCTTTTGGAGAGGTAAACATTACAAGGAGGAGATGAGTCAGTTAAGATACAGGGCAGGAGCTATGAAATATGCAACCTTCCTCTAGTTCCCATGCTGCCTCCCACCCACTATCATGACCCCAATTCTACCACATAAATCCAGCTAGACCAGGAGATGTACAGTGAAGTTGGAAACATGGGAAACTTAGGATAGATGATCCATCAAGACTAGTAATAGGAGTGGTAATACCGGGAGAGTGGAGGGATGGAGGAATAGAAAGGGAAAACGAACTTCAGGGATCTACAGGTAGCCTCCTCTGTGGGGCATGGACAACAGGGAAGTGAGTGTTGGGACACATTTAACAGGGAAGTGAGTGTTGGGAAACATTTTACAGTGTACAGGATGAAAAAATAATTTTTAAATTACTAAGGGTTCAAGGAGAATGGGGTAGGAAGGGTAATATAAGGAGCTGATAATGGGGGCCTGGAGGGAGGGAGAATGTTTTGAGAGTGATGATGGCAATGGGTGTGTAAAAGTGGCCTGCATACAACTGATGTTGTTAGGGATTGTGATGGGAGTTGTATGAGCCCCTCAATAAAATGATTCATCAAAAAAGGGGGGGAGGGGAAAGGGGAGTTTTTTTTTTTTTTTTTTTTTTTTAAAGAGGAGCTTGTACCAAGGGCTTAAGTGGAAAATGTTGGGAAATGTATGTGGAAACATGTGTGCAAGTGTGCTTGATATAAATGATGTACTGAATGTTGTAGTAGCTGTAAGAACCCCCAATAAAATTTAAAAAAAGTTCTGATGAGAATTTTGATTAGAACAGAAAAATTCTAGCAAAAAAAAAAAAGACATTATTTCTGGACTTAAGAGTTTTTCATTCCCTTGTTTCCAACTGTTGCCCTTTTGGTTATCCATGCTGGTGGTTGAGCATTGGGCTGATAGTCAAAAAGGCCAGCAGTTTGATGTCACCAATTGCTACAAGGGAAAAAGACTTTCTTTCTGTAAAAAGCTATGGTCGCAACAACCCACAGAGAAATTTCTACTCTGTCTTATAAGTTCTCTATAAATTGAAATTGCCTTAATGGCAGTGAGGTTTTTTTGTTTATTATGCTTTTTTCACTTTTCTTTTAGATTCTTTCAGCTCTGCTGTTGTTGCTGTTACTGTTGTTCATTGGCATCCAATCAGCCCAGACTCAATAGTGGCCTGATGTACAACAAATCAAAATGATCTTTTTTCTTGGACTTGGATATGCAAAAGTCTATTTGGTGGGTTCTGTGTTCTTTCAATTCTTTCCAAACTTGAGGGCTTATTTCTCAACATTATAAGGACACAGTATTTTGTTGTTATTGATAAAGTTATCATTGTCTAGTTCTAGTCAGATTTGTTCCATAGCTGACTAACCAATATGACATTCTTGTTAATTTCTTAAAATTTTACAGCATATTTTACCTGCTTATTATGTCCATTAAAAAGTCCCACTTTGGACTTCCTAGGAAGAGGAATCTTTTATGACTTCTACTTTGTTAGTAAATTTCTTTATTGGAACAGTAAGTTTATTCTATGAAAGGTAAGGGGTATCTTGAATTGCATTATCATGCATTTCTTTTTTAGATTTACATGTACATGACATCTTCCCTGTGGAGCTCAAGGCATCCTTTACCTCATAATAGGGTGAAGTTGAGGTTAGAGAATTAGAATTGTCACAGCACTAGCCACAATAATCAAAAGATGGTTTGTTAATATTTTTATTCTGGCATGAAAATAGGATTTTGAAGCAGTTTTTTAAGTGTGAATGGAAAGTTTTGTGTGAAGAAAAGATATTTGCATTTACTTGATCCTTTCAAGGACAGTGTAAAATTCCAATCAGAGTTTATTTCTCAGTACAATGTAAATGTTTGTTTCCCTTGACTACCACACCACATTTTTATTCTTTCTAATAGTAGGATAATTTGAGAAAGGATGAGAAAATATCTGTTGTTCACCATCCTTCTATGACAGAAGTGATGTGGAAGGGAAAAAGGCAAGAATAAAGGAAATAGGCATATGAGTATGAGTTCTAACCTCCAGTCTCATGGTTGTTGTGTGGAGAAGAGAATGTGTACAAATGGGGTACAGAAAAATAAATGTAGAAGTCAGAGGCTCTGTGTAGAATACTATACAAATTTCACAAGGGTCATTATCAGGTTCCATGTATATGCACAGAACCAGAGATAACAAGTTAAAAATAACAGCAACAAGAGCTCCGAAATAAGGAATATTTTTGCAGTTGTTGTTTTTGCTTTGTTTCATTTTTTTCTGTTTCTTCCACATGAGTACATCCTTGTTTTACATGAAATTTAGGTTCTTTTGGTAAAAGAGAAAATGGGATGGGACATTAAGTATGAATACAAAACTGGCTGCCACATATAGGAAGCTCAAATGTCTTTGACGAGGGAATGAGATTTTAGAATCGCGGGATTTCTTGTCCAATACTAGACCAGGGTTTCTCAGCCTTATCACTCTGGCATTGTGAGATGAATAACTATTTATTGTTGGGATGCTCTATCCATTGTAAGATGTCAAAAGTACTCTTAATCTTTAGATTGTAGATTTATACCTACTGAAGCATGCCCACTCCTGAATATCTAGCTACTAATTTTTTTTTTAAAAGACGCATCTACGTGTTATTGAATGAGTATAACGGACCCAAGTCAAAAACTACCATATTTGACCAGAACTACAGTCAGGAAGAGAGAGATAATTTGAATGTGATCAGGAGAAAATAATTGTGGGCTAACCATCATTAAGCCTGTGTGTGTGTGTGTGTGTGTGTGTGTGTGTGTGTGTCTTACTTGGGGCATTCTAATAAGATAATACTCTAGGAGACAAAATGTTTCTGGAAAGGGATAATAGAGTCCTAGCGCATCTAGTCCCTGGACACCCTGGGCCTGACGACCATGCAGTTTTTGCTGTTAGGTGCCATCACATCAGCTCCTACTGAGTGATTCCGTGCACCAGAGAGAAAAACACGGCACTATCCTTCATTGTTGGCTTTGACCTAGACTTTTCAGGCACAACAAAGGAATGGTTTCAATGGTTCACTAATCCAGTCTGTAAAATTGATCCAGTCATTCAGAAAGTTGGATTGTATTGAGTAAAATATGGCAACAGGATAGAAGGCCAACTCATGAACAACCTGCAAGAACAAAGCATGCCTGCCGAAGTGAAGAGATCTTGAAGCATTACTGATGAAGAGGAAATGCTGGATTCCTCAGAATGGGTTCCATCTCAACAAAAAGAAGATAAATCCTTGACTTACATCAATTGCTCTAAATTCTTCAGTTCCAGCAAGTGAGGCTGAATTAACTGTACAATTAGCAAACTGTAGATTGCTCATAAATCTTCCTCCAATTCTGATGACACATACTTCTTCATATAAGCCAGTTTTTCCGCTTATTTCCTTAGAATACAGATGGAATAAATTCAGTGAGACCATGTAATCTTAACACACACCTTTCTTCATTTTAAGGCATGCAGGATTTTCATGTTCTGTTCAAAAGAATGTCCCATTACCCATGTACATTTTCCTCATAAGCACCGTGAGATGTTCTGGAATTTTCATTCTTCTCAATGTTAGCAGTTTGTTATGATACAAAATGTAAATTATCTTTGCATAGTTAATAAAACACAAGTAAACATTTTTTCTGGTATTCTTTTATTTCAGTCACACTTCATCTGACATCATCAATGACATTCTTTAGGTCATATTTTTAGAAGTGTTAAAATAAAGATGGATATTACATATAAAAAAGTATTTTCATCTGTAATGCATTGCTCATATTTGAATGTATTTCTATAGAATTACCAGTAGTTGAAGAAGCATTTTAGTCTACCCTTTTAAAAAGTCATTCCCTGGTGATGAAGAATCCAAAGAATTTTAATAAAGTTACAGTTCTCCTGTGGGACACAGGCTGTCTGACTCCAGATTTGGGGCTTGGTTTATAGTATCAGGTTCTTCATACTCTCTTTCCAAATATTTAGCCTTGGCTTGGTGAAGAGTGTTACTACACCTTCCCTCATGCTACAGGAAGAACTATCCTATTTGACATATTTTCATATTAAACCTCAACTGTCTCAATTCTTATTGAATTGTGATGAAGTCCATTCAATTTTTAAAGTAATATTTTATTTAAGTTTTGGTGAAAGTTTACACAGAAAATTGAAAATGTATACAATAGGTAAGTAAAATTTGATTTTCCACCAAAAATAGTGATATTAGACAATTTTATTAAAATATGACAAGGTTCTGTTTAATTAAGTTCACATTGTTCTCTTTTCATTGCACTTGTCTTTCTGCCCCCTTGTAGGCGCATCTCTGTTTTTGAGTAATGGTAGCTCTTTTGGTTTCACACTGATGACTTTTAAGCAGGACACCAGTCTTCGGGAAAACATCTTTTTTTCTGTACCACTTTGCTTTGTCATTAAGCCTTGATCTCAGTGATCAATTCAAAAAGGAAAGAGTGTTTCAGGGCAATAATCTGAGAGAGTCTTCTGCTCTCAACTGTATCCAAATTATATGGGTATTTTTTCAAGGCTATGCCCCATAATTTTTCCCATATAGGACCAACTAGCTTGACATGTCATCTAATTTTTCTGATCTCATAGCATAGGAGGTTGAGACACGTGAAAAAATGTTTCTTGTTGGGTTATATTTTCCTTTTATGCAATTTTTCTTTTGACAAATAGTGACTAATGAATGGATTTTAGAAAACCATGCAGAAGATTTTAAGATTTCAGAAACTACTTACTTTTCTAAAATAATTTTTTTAGCTGTATTAAGCCAGTTGACTGAATTTTCCTTTAGGAATATGGCCCTAAACACTCAAATTCAGAAGCTCTATACTTTTTAGTGTCCTTCAAGTCTGAGGATTATTTATACTTGTATCTTCATTGAATATACATGCTTACACCCTCATGTTTGTATTTATACATACCTACAGATGCTTCCATTTCTTTTGGCCTATGTATGTAACAGTACCTATCCATATAACAATATTCCTACATATATGTTTATATGCTCAAATGCTCATTTTTATTTTACTGTATTAATTCATCTATACTCAGTGGCATTTCTATCATCACCAAAATGAGAATTCTCCACCTTTTTAAAAATATGTATCTCTCCTTTACTTCTTCTTGGTAATCACCAATGACATTTGGTCTTTCTAAGTTTTCTTCTTGTTAGTTTTTTTATGAAAGAGATCTCACATAATAGTTATCAATATATGATGATGTAGGGTAGCTCTGGTGGTGTTATTTGGTAAGCATTAGATTATCAATGATGACATTGTAACTTTAAACCCACCAGCTGACCCATGGGAAAAAGTTGATGATATAAGCTTCTCTGAAGATTAATAATCTTAGCCATTCTAAATGGGGTCACTTTGAGTTTGAATCAATTCTTCGGTAGTGGGTTATTCATGACTAATTTTCTTAACATTATGTCCTCCGTATCCTTCCATTATATAATATACCTCAAGTATATTTCAATTTTCTTTACAGTTGAGTATTATTTCATTATATGTGCATGCAAAAGTTTGCTTATTCACTCACCTGTAGATGAGAACATTGATTGTTTCTAGTTTTGGGAATTAGTAATTAAGTATCAAGGCATATATAGGTTCACCACTCAACTTCCAGTTTGTTATACTATGGTTACTTTTGCATGGTTTTAATGATCAAACTATGCTACCAGCATTTGGAATAATGTTAGTGTCATGCATCAGATTAATATCATAAATAGCAATGGAACATAGTCTTATATAGTGTCACAAAGTAAGTTCTGATGGTTTTAAGCCACTCAAAATATAAGTGTGGAAGAGATACTTTCCTGCAGGAGTAGTGGATTAGTTAATATGTCTCTTCTAGTCAAATTTTCCCACCAAATGACTTTTCCTTCTATGGATCATGTAAGAATGTGGGAGTACATACTGATAGGAATCATCTTTGAATTGCAAACAGGACTCCATTGAGTGTCCTCCTTCTATTTTCAAAAAGAGCCCTCTGTGAAGCTGGAGGATGGATACAGCTACCAGAAGGAGGCTGGAATGCAGTGGTTCCTCTGGACCGAGATCCCTGCACAATGAACCTCATGTGTCATCAAGATGACACTTACAATATCAAAGGAAGAGCAGCAGAACCAGGAACAAAACAGAGTGATGGCCTTCCTAACCTATGAAGCAAGTAAAACAGAACACTTTTCTGCAGGACCTGGCTTGCGAAGCGAGGTGCCTCTCGGTATTTAATGTGGGAAGTTGGGTTTGCTAAGGATCAGAAACAGAGTTGAGTGTCTCTGGGTTGAGGTTTACAAGAGTTGGGAGGCTTGGGGCTTGTAATTAAAGAAACTGGGTATTTGAAAAGGATACCTGGTGATAACGTGATTATACATTGGGCTTTGATCCTCAAGGTCTTCAATATGAAACCAGCATTTGCTCCATGGGAAAAAGATGGGGCTTTTTACCCCCATAAAGAGATACAGTATTGGCATCATGATAATGGGCTGTGGGTTGGGGGCAAAAGAGGGGGAAGCATTGAAGAAGTAGAGGAAAGGTGTATGTTTAATCAGTGCTATATTGCACTCTGACTGGCTCATCTCCTGTCTACAACCCTTCTATAAGGGTTTATCTAGTTGTCTGCAGATGGACTTTAAGTTTCCACTCCACACTGCCCTTCATTCACAATGATATGATTTTTTGTACTTTGATGCCTGATACCTGATCCCACCAACACATTATGATCACACAGGCTGGTGTGCTTCTCAGCTAGATGGACACTTGCTTTTCTTTAAGCTCTTAAGATGCCAGATTCTTCATCTTTTAATAGCTAGGAACCACCAGCTTTGTTCACCACATTTGCTTATGCACTTGCTTTGTCTTCAGTGATAGTGTAGGGAAGAAAAGCATCATTGGATGCCACTTTAACAGAATAAAGTGTTCTTGTATTGAAGGGGTACTTGAGTAGAGGCCCAATGTCCATCTGCAACCTTAATATTAATTTATAAATGTATGCACAAAGATCTATTCCCCCATTGTCATATAGAAATACATTTACAAATGTACATGTCTGTATTTAGACCTCTATAAATGCCCTTTGACTCCTAGTTCTTTCCTCTCTTTCCTTTTACTTTCTTCTTGTCCCACTATTATGTTCAATCTTCACTTGGGTTTCAGTAATTCCTCTTGGTTACATTATCCTTGATTAAGTCCTACTAGGCCACTTACACTCTCTTCACCAATGATTTTTGATCACTTGTTGTTCCCTTGTCCCTGTGTTTAACACCCACTTCCTTCCTGCTAGTTCCCTCTCTACCCTCTAACTCTCCCTTACAAATCTGTCTAGACCAGCGGATGTACACTGGTACAAATAAGAGCTAGAAACACAGAGAATCTAGGACAGATAAATCATTCACAACCAATAATGAGGGTAGTGATACCAGGAGGGTTAGCGTAAGGTGGTAGAGAAAGGGGGAACTGATCACAATGATCTATATAGTAGCCCCTTATCTGGGGGATAGACAAGAGAGAAGTGGGTCAAGGGAGACATTGGACAGTGTAACACATGAAAAATAATAATAATTTATAAACTATCAAGGGTTTGTGAGGGAGAGAGGGTGGGGGAGGAAAGGGAAAAAATGAGGAGCTGATACCAATGGCTCAAGTAGAAAGAAAATGTTTTGAGAATGATGATGGCAACAAATATACAAAAGTGCATGACATAAGATTAAATGGATTGTGACAATCCATTAAAATGAAGTGAAAAAAAATAATTACAGTCTTGGAATCCCACAGTGGTAGCTCTTCCCCATGACTCAACCAACAGCAGTGAGCTTTTTTGTTTGTTTGTTTGGTTTTGGTGCTGTTGTTGAATTGGAGGATTGTTGATCTGTGGAGCATGAGTCATATGCTTTCTGATTGAGGTTTACAGGAGAGTAATAAACCCCCAAAGGACTTGAGGTGAAAAAAAAAAAAAAGAATTACAGTCATGGAATCCCACAGTGGTAGCTCTTTCCCATGACTCAGTCAACAGCAGTGAGCTTTTTTGTTTGTTTGGTTGGTTTTGGTGCTGTTGTTGAGTTGAAAGATTGTTGATCTGTGGAGCGTGAGTCATATGCTTTCTGATTGAGGTTTACAGGAGAGTAATATACCCCCAAAGGACTTTGTAAGATGTCGTGATAAATATCTCAATCCCAAGGACTTCTCATTGGCATTGAAACTTGGTAATTTCCTTAATAAACACTTCAATCATTAATTTTGTCTCTGAGTATGGTGTAGCCATTGCAGTGGATGCTAGAAACGGTAAAAGTTAAATTAGAAAACACTAATTAAGATCTCACATTTTCCAGAGCACAATCAACAATAATTATTTAAATGGATCAAAGTTTTGGGGACCTTTACTTGTACATCTCAAAATGACAGAAACCGCTACAAAATATCCATTCATAATCAAAACATGGAAGACTGGAAATAATTCAGAATGAAATAGAGCATATAATGATTAATCCCGTAGGTGTTAGTGAACTGACATACACTGGTATTGACCATTTTGATAGCCAAGCAAATGATTTCCTATACTAGGAAATGTGATGGTGTGTGTGATGGTATCTTTATGATCCTTTCACATGTGGCACCCAATTAAAAGATATAGCAAAGTTATAGCTATGATATAGCAACAGAAAAAAATTTATGGCTTGGGGAGTCACAACAACATGAGGAACTATATTAAAGTTTTGCAACATTTTGAAGATTGAGAACCAGGAATTCCAGTTAATATAGCTATTAATCAAATATACAATAACTATTAAAAGTAAGTGATGAAAAATAGAAGAATTCTACCAACTTTGCAATATGGATGTGCTCAAACATGCAATCAAAGTGAATTGAAAATTACTGGTGGTTGGAATATAAAAGTTAGAAAGGAAATGACTTCAAAGTTGGAAATACAGACTTCATTACAGAAATAAAACTAGAAATAACAAGATACAATTTTGCAATCTTAGTGACTTCAGAATTGCAATTATGCCTTTTCAACAACACAATGTTGACTATTTACTTAGACTTCAAAGGAATCAGATTTACTGTATTGCTGGAAGAGATACCTGTTGACATAGTGGGTTGTGCAGTTCAATGGCAACTGCTATATCCCTCCACTTGTTCGATGAGGGAAAGATGAGGTGAATTTTAGGAAAAAAATTATTAATAGCATATACTAATCAATTTTCTTATGACAATTTTAATGGGTTCAGGATGACATCATCAGGGATCTGCCATAAATTGAAATTGGATCCCAGAGAGTGAGTTGCATAAGTAATATCCTAGCTGACATCAGCTGAATCTTGACTGAAAGTAGAGAATATCCAAAAGATGTTTACTTGTATTTTGTTTGCTGTGTGCAGGCATTTGACTATGTGGGTCATAAAAAACTAGAGATAACATTGTGAAGAATGGGAAATATATAAAACTTCATTGTGTTTACACAGAAGCTTGTACACAGACCAAGAAGAAGTCATTTGAACAGAAAAGGATATTACATGGGAGGGTGGAGTAGAAAGGGGGAACTGATTGCAAGGATCTACATATAACCTCCTACTTGGGATACAGAAAATGGGGAAGTGGGTGAATGGAAACATTGGACAGCGTTCGACAAGACAAATTTATAATAGCTTATAAATTATCAAGTGTCCATGAGGGAGGGGGTCTGGGGAAGGGGGTGGAAAAAGGAGAAGTCAATACCAAGGGGTTAAGTGGAAGGAAAATGTTTTGAGAATGATGAAGGTACAATTTTGCTTTGTATACAATGGATGTACAAATGGATTGTGCTAAGAGATGTATGAGCCCCATTTATATGATTAAAAAAAAAGAAATCAAAGGATGGATGGTACTAGGCACTTACACTGCACAAGATCTCTAGTGTTAAAGAGCAAAGGCCTCAGTTTGATGACTAAGGTTTAACTGACCCAAATAATGTTCATCACCTCACATGCCTGTGAAAACTGGATAATGAATAAAGAAAATCAGGAAAAAAGTTGCACATGAATTAAGATGTTGGCAAAGAATATTGAAAGTACCATGGGTTGCCAGAGGCATAGACAATTCTGACTTGGGGGAGGTAGAGCTAAATTGCTTCTAAGAAGTTGCTCCTAAGATTTGATTTTCTTAACTACTTTAGATGCTTTGTAAGGTGAATCCACTGTCTGAAGGATATTATACTAAACAATTTAGAGGGGCAGTGAAAGAGGTGTATGAATTGACATTGTGAGGTGAATTGACATTGTGGTTTCCACGATGACTCCATCATAGCAATTATTTGGGTGATAACACAGAACCAGACAGTGTTCTGTTCTAATGTGGATAGGTTTGTAATTTTTGAGAGACTTTTTGATGACATAATAATAGAATTTTTATTTTACATGTATTTTAGGTCTCTTGGCTATATACATACAAGATTTGGGATTGCTAGATTTTAGGGAAATTTCTTCTTTTGAACAAGCAACATTTTTTACATAGTAATTATAATATTACACAGAAATAGATAAGGGTCCCCATCCTTCCCATCCTTGCTAACATCTGTAAATTTTATTTGCATCTTCCTAATGCCTATTCATCTGGATATAGACTAAATAGTCCAAGAAGTTAGATTACATAGAGAACACAGCACTGTCATTAGAGAAAGACTCATAAACAATCTGCTATATGCAGAATACACAACATGGCTTTCTGCAATCGAAAATACCTTTGAGCATTTTCTTTTCTTTCTTTCTTTTTAAAAATCATTTTATTGGCGAATCTTAAAATGCTTATCACAATCCATCCATCCATCCATTGTGTCAAGGACATTTGTACATTTGTTGCCGTCATCATTCTCAAAACATTATCTTTCTTCTTGAGCCCTTGGTATCGGCTCCTCATTTTCCTCCTCCTTCCCTACACTCTCTGCCCTCATGTACCCTTGATAATTTGTGAATTATTTTGTACAATCATACACCATCTCCCTCACCCACCTTTCTGCTGTCCATCCTCCAGAGAGGACGTTATATGTGATTCCTTGCAATCTGTTCCCCCTTTCTTCCCCACCTTCCCTTCACCCTCCTCATATCACCACTCTCACCACTGGTCCTGAGGGGTTCATTTTTCCTGGGTTCCCTGTGTTTTCAATTCCTATATGTATCAGTGTACATCCTCTTGTTTAGGCAGATTTGTAAGGTAGAATTGGGATCATGAGAGCGGAGTGGGGAGGAGTATTTAAGAACTAGAGGAAAGTTGTATGCTTCTTGTTGCTATACTCCATCACTGCATACTGACAAGTTTATCTCCTCATGACCCTTTTCTAAGGGGTTGTCCAGTTGTCCACAGAGGGGCTTTGTGTCCCTAATCTGCACTCCTCCTCATTCACAATGATATGATTTTTTTCTGTTCTGTGATGCCTAATACCTGATTCCTTCTACACTTCATGATCACAAGGCTGGTGTGCTCCTTCCATAATGGGTTTTGTTGACCCTGAGCTAGATGGCTGCTAGTTTACCTTCAAGCCTTTAGGATCCCAGACACTGTATCTTTTGATTGCCAGGTACTATCACCACTTACCTACTTTTGCTTATGCATCCATTTGTCTTCTGAAAATGTGATGGAGAAATCTGGGAGCTCAGGAGCAAGAAAGTGCACTGTGGTAGAAGCACACTAGCCTGTGTGATCACGAAGTGTTGGTGAAACCAGGAATCAGGCATCAAAGAACAAAAAAGTCATATCTTTAATGGGGTGCTCACCTTCCCAAGATGGTTCTTGAGCATTTTCTTTTAAAAATCAAAGACGATAGCAATTAGAATAGATTACAATGCAATACAAAGAAGCAAAACAAAAAACACCAAAATTCTCATAAGTGCCTCATTAAATACATGACGACAAAAAAAAGAAAAGATAGATTTTATCAATTATTTCATTTTACTTATTTCCAAAATGAAGACTCATGGAAACAGAAGTGAAGGAATTAAGGATGCTCTAAATTTTACTAGATTAGTACATGTCATAAAAAAGCAAGAAGGGATTAAAACATAACAATTTTACTCTAGTCCCAGGACACCATTCAATGAAGACCTTCAAAGCAAGACACTAGAGTCACAAATTAACAGCCTCCAAGTCCATAACCTTGGGATTAAAACCATTTGATTCTTCTCACATTAGGGAGTTTCAGCCTTAAATCCAAGGATGTTTGTCAGTTCTTTAAATATGCTACAAATGAGTTTGAGATAAAGCTTCATTCACTTTGTGCAGTTTCCACATGGATTCTTTCTGGTGTGACCTATGAAAGATGCTGAGTATCTGGGAAAGACAGGATCTAAATTCCTGCTAGTCTGCAGCACACGTTCTGTGTCATCATGGGTCCTGAAAGAAAGTAGGTCAAAAGTGTCCAGGTAGGAACATAGTAGCAGATGTATTCTGCTGAGACCTCCGGGCCATCCATTTTAGGCTGTAATGATACTTAACAGCAATCACTCTCTGTATCGTGCTCTCTGCTCAACCCCTCCAATTGTGTGGCCAGTAAATTCTGTTGGTATATCTGCATCACCTTATAAAAACTAGGATATAGCTTTCTCAAATAAGCTTCCTTCTGGATTCCTTTATTGGAGTATTGATCAGTCTAGCCCCCACAGGGCTTTGATAACTGAGAGCCCATGATGTAGTAGTAGGTTCTATCACCTTCTGTGCTGTATTTTCATCTCCTTTCTCACGTAGCTGTTCTCAACCAATTCTCCAATCTTTCAGTTGTCATCAGAGTACCGAGATCTTTGTCTGTGCTTATTCTATTCCTGTTTCTGTGGGTTAGTTGCTTAGGGACTAAAAGGGGAACCCACTCACTTCAACATCTTGTTGCACATGCCATTCTATTTTAATGAGTATGTTAATCTTTTAGTGTGGGCTTCAACTTGACCTTGTATGTTTGTCTTTGCTTCACTGTTTCTATTTAAACTGCAAGCTCTGGGGAAGAGGAAAGCATGCCAATTTTACCACTCCACTGCTTGTGCACCAGCAGGCTTAATAAAATCTATTTTGTGATGATAATGAAGATAGACTAGGCATAATACTTTTCTTTCTCTATTGAATACATGCATTATTTTGCATGTGAAATCATTTTATTGTTGCTCAAGAGACAAGTGTTTCAGAATTCTCCTAAAGACCAGAAAACAAAAACAATATTTTTTCATTAACAAGTTTTGTCACCTAAATTCTCATTTTTTTGCCCATAGTTGCCAACGAAATCAGAAATGTGAAGCCCAGAGTGTGGAGTGGAGCTCCCATTATTTCTTTGTTTTCCAGGACACTGCTGAGTATAGAAAATATAAATGGTAAATGCCACATTTAATTTTCAGGAAAGCATGTGGCACTTGAAGCAGGAGAATTTAAAGGTTATGAGAGGTGCAGAAATAAACACAGAGAGAAAGGTAGTGGGGGTAACAGTAATGGTATACTTTCACTCTAATAGTAAAACATGTTTGTAGTTTGGAAAAAGCATTGTAAAGGCCCTTAGGTCACACAGTATAATTAAAAGGAGCATAGATTCATTATGAGATCAAATGAATTTCATAAATCTGGGATTACTTGAGTCTCTAGTCTCTCGTTTCTAAAATAGATGTTGCTACATGTCTAATTAATAAGGTTGTTGTAAAGAGTATATAAATGAACTCTGCAAACGGTGATTTAAGGATGATGAAACATAATTAGTGGTAGTTATTACTATCCCCTTTAGCATTAAATATATTGTGGTGAAACTATGGGTTAACCATTGGGATGCTCAATGCACAATCAACAGTTGAAGGTCAGCAGTTGCTTTCTGGGTGAAGGATTAAGATTTATCATCTTGGAAGCCCAAGGAGCAATTTTACTCTGTCCTATATGCCTTCTTTTTACATTTAAGGCTCCAGTCCATGATTAGAAATCTGAGGGGACTGTTCTTAGTTTGAGTACAAAATTTGATTGGTGAAAACACTAATCTTGCAATTGTCATTGGGTGGAGGGGAAAGCTACATGCAAACACCATTGGACTTCTCCATTTTCATATATTTCATGTGCAACTAGTAGGATTATACTAGTTTACTGCCAGTTTGCCATTGTGTAGCAGTTTATGCATTGCTGCTATTGTTAAAAATATGCTGCTGGCATGTACAATACTTGCAATGTCGTATATGATTGACAAGTTTCAGCACAGCTTCCATATAAAGATAGGTTTGGAAGAAAGACCTGACAATCAATTTCTGAAAACAAAACAACAAACCAAAAATCCAGCTAGATAGAACTGTAGGAATAGAAGCATAAAATCATCTGATATATTGCAAGATTAGCCACTTGGGTTGGAAAACTCAAAATAAGATTTAGTAAAAGTTGCCACCGAAAAGTATGTTCTATCTTAGCGGTGTGATTGGAACAAAGTATTTAACACCTTCACTTGTTGAACCTGTGGCACAAGATAAGAAAATAGGAAGAAACAACTAAAAATATCCATTAATAATTAGAGCATGGAATGTACAAATATGAAGATAGAAAAATAGGATATATTCAAAGATTAAATGGATTTTTGATGATTGATAGTCTATATTAATAAGATGAAATAGCTCATTGGCCATTTTTGAGTCAGAAAAGCATATACTTTACTATGCCAGGAATTGCCAATTGAAGAAGCATAACTTCACATTCATTGTTTCAAAGAATATTTTAGATTTTTTCCTGACGTGCAAAGTTGTCACTGAAAACATAATGTCCATAAACCAACAAAGACCAATATTCACCAACCACTAATGCCCCGATGGTATTAGGTGGTTACCTTTGACCTGTTAAATTCAAGGTCAGCATTTCAAAGCCACCAGCCACTTGCCAAGAGAAGTTTGCGCTTTCTACTCCAGTAAAGAGTTACAGATTTGGAAGCTCAGAGGGCCAAATCTCCCCTATCAAAGAGGGTTGCTATGAGAATTGCTTCAGCTGTGAGTAGATCTTGCAGTCTCTGTGCTCAAACATGCAATCAAAATGCACTGCAAATCAGTGCAGTGAAATGCAAAAGTGAAAACAAAGAAGAATCCAGAACGCACCTTCCTCCCTGAAGCTCACCTTCACAGACACTGAGTTCATTTGAAATCATAGCAAGCACAGAAAGAAGGATTGGCAGTTGGAAAATATGCTCATGAACAAGAAATTATATCAGAAATTGCATGATAGAAGTTTTCAAGACAAATATTGTATACATTGGAAACATTTTTATCAACTATATAGTTGATAATAATATAAGTGGACATCTCAGAATAAAATACATGGGAATCAAATTGATTATAACTGTGGAAATGATACTAGATAAGCTTAATAACATCAATCAGAACAAGATCAGTTGTCAACTGCCAAACAGACTAATAATTGCTTCTATGCAAGTTCAAGTTGAAATTAAGAAAAATTTTAAAATCTCCATAGAATCCAAATTTTCCCTTGAATATATTGCACCTGGATTTAGAAGCCATCTCAAAAATAGATTAATTGCATTAGACACTAATTACTACAGACAAGAAAAGTTGTAGGAAGATATAAAACACATAACACATGAAAAAACAAACAACTAATTAGAAATATAGGAACCAAAGCAAAGACAAAAATGGATGTTAAAAGGGTCTCTCAAAATTTCTTGTGAGTATACAGTGGCTAAAGCAAATAGAAAATTAAAATTAAGTAAAAAAGATCTAAAACTAAAAAGGTAAAGTTATGAAAACATTTAACGTTTCTCATGCTGCAGGAATTGAAGAAAAATGGTCAAGTTGAGAGTTGTCATATGTAAATGCTCTCTGAGCAAAATATTGAAAACACAGGCACAAGCAGGAGAAGATGGAAGGCATGCACAAGATCATCATACCATAAAGAATTGGTGAATGTCAATTGTGTCAGGAAGTTTAGCATGTAATCAAGAGTTAATGAATCCTGAAACGAAAAGTCCAAGCTGCACAGAAAGCATAGCAAAAATAGCTTTCAAAATTTGACACAATACTAATTGAGATATTTCAACAAAAATATAATACTTGCAAGACAGCTACCTTGTGATACTACTGAAAAGATCTATAGCTGTGGTCATGAAAAACACAAACACAAAATGGTAATAAAATAGAATTCAGAAATTATTGAACAATATCATTAATATTATTCATAAGAAACTTTTCCTGAGTATGATTCAAAAACTTCTATAGTACTGTATCAACTGAGACCTACCAGAAATTCAAGCTGGATTCAGAAGAGTATAAGAACATATATATATATATATATATATATATATATATATATATATATATATATATTACAACAGACAGAGCTTGGCTGTAGAAGTAAATGCCAGATAGATGATTTCCTGTTTCTTTGTACTATATGTAGGATACATAGATCATAAAAAATCATGCAAAGTGTTGCAAATATTTTAAATTTTAGCACACCTGGGTGGACTGAGGCAAAAACGTGAACAAAATTTTTTTAAAAGACTTTTTGCATTAGAACACAGTCACAATATGTAGTTTAAGAGCAGGAATAATGAGTGTCAGGGCTGTATATTTTTAAATTTAAAGAATATACCTGAGAAAAACAAGCAGAAGAAGAAGACTAAAGAACTGAAAACAGAATTCTGCAGACACATTATAAATCTGTTTCTAATTATTTTCCTTTGGAAACAATTTCAAACAGGAACACCACTAATTTTTTGTGTGTGTTAGACATATAACTAGAAATTGAAAGACTGCAATTTTTGTGCAGCCCTGGGTGGAGTGGACTGTGCATCCAACTACTAACCACAAAGCCAACACTTCAATTCACTGCTCCGTGGAGAAAGCTGAGGCTTTCTATCATATGAGGATTGAAGCCTAGGAAACCACCATGGGAAGTTCTACTGAGCCCCACAGCATCACTATGAGTCAGAATGAACTCAATGGCAGTGAAACACATTCAAACCTCAAAACAAACATTTATTTAAAATTTACAAATGCTGATGCTTAGACATGAAAGCTGTCAACTTGAAAAGCATACAATTGACTAGAGGCCAATGGCAATATTTCTCTTTCAAATGTCTCCTCTACTTCATAATTTCCACATCCTTGAGTGTGTTACCATGATTTGACTGTTCTGCCTTAGTGTACTATAATCCCTTGAAGAGAAAATAGATTATTTGCAAACTGCACTGGGGTGTTCATACAATGATTGAGTTATTTTAAGGAGCAAAGTCCCTTAGCAACTGATCCTTTCCATGAAAAGTGCAATAATGACTTATGAACTAATTTCTCTCCTAATTCAGAAGTGACTTAATAGTGTGATACATATGGTTATAAGGAAACAGACATTCAGGCAATTCATGTGTGCCCAGTGACTAAGACTTAACTAGTCCTCCAAGACTAGTACTTACGCATCCTTCAAATAAGGGGAGCCTGAAACAATTAACAACACATGCTAGATTTTAACTGGGAGGAAACGATCCACTTATAAATTTAATATTCATTTTAAGAAATAATGAAATAAGAATGCTATAGCTACCTTTATAACTATCTGATATTTTCTCTAGGTAAATGAATACTTGTAAAATATGTATCCTTAGGAGGCAGGTAATGTTGTGTCAGGGTTACATCTTTTCACAATATTTGTGAAATTTCCATTTTTAGCAAATTTTTAGAAACTGGATTAGATGAAAAACCAGTCATCAGAGGAAGTACAATTAAAAGCAAGATACGCATATGACACAACATTGTTTGTTGAAAGGACTTACTAAGTTCAAAGTGGTGTGCCCAAGTATGAATGTGTGGATGGGTGTGTTAGTTACTTGATTTTATGTCAAATTGAAGATGTATTAAAAGTGTAGGAGTGGAACGCAACCTGCTAATTGGGGCACAGTCTCCTTGGGGTTTTCTTTCCTTACAATGACTGAAGGTGGGTTGGGGGAAGCCTGGAGAACTGGAAATCCCCTTCTCTCTGTGCTCTGTCACCTTCATGCTTGCTGGGACTCTGCCACTGATGTTGACAGCTACCAGTGTTAGGTCATGTTTCCACCAAACTTAGGTCTATGGGACTCTGCTGGCAGCCACCAAGTGTGTTATCTTTCTACACTTTGCACTATTGCATATGTGGCTATATGAGTCTCAAGAGAGACTTTATGGATTAATTTCAGACTTTTGAACTTGAATTGAATTGGGCTATGATGTCTTCTTAATGTATAATTATTTCTTGATATAAAGTTCACTTCTCTTGACAACGTGGTCCAACACAGTGTCTATCTATTTAGCAAATTTTCACCTAGGAGCAGAGTGATACTACTCTAAATTTTCTAAGAAAAAACTGGATAGATATCATGCTAAATTACTATATACCACCTCTTTTCTGTCATAGCTTAATTTATCCAAGTTTGTTGGGCAAATGTGGATATCTGGCTTTTCCACTAACGAGTTTCATTTGATGTTTGTTTTACACATACTCAAAGAGAAGATCCATGAATATATGACAAGAATTCATAAATTTTAAACTGTTAAAACCATGTAATTCTCAAAGAAGTGAACACTAAGCATTTGCCAACAATTTTGAGTCAGTAATGAAAAAATAGACACCCTGAAAGAGGTGGTAGTATAGAACTGAATGCTCAGAAAGATCTTGCCAGAGAAAAATTAGGAAATTATATTGATTTGTTGTTCCACCCAAATAAGAATATATATTTTTAAGTTCAATAATCTTACGTGAATTAAATCTAAGATATTTGTGGGTTTGTCATTTGTCACCTGTCATTGCCAGTCATGTAGATTTGAAACTCAATTATATACCAAGAAAAGTAAACCTCAATTTAATCCCTAGATAAATAAATAACAAAAAGCAAAACATAAAAAAGCACAACAAAAACCCTCCCTATCATTGAATAGATTCTGACTCCTTATTATCCTGTCAAATAGGATGAAACTGCTACTTCGAGTTGTAGAGACATTAAAGTGCTGTGAGACTATATGGCCTTATTTTTCTCATGGGGAGTCCCCTGGGTTCCTCTGCTGACCTTGGGCTGGTGCAGAACACTCTACCACGAGGGTAGAAGTAAATTTTAAAAAGCTCTTTTTTCATAAAACTAAATAAAAAAGAAGTAAATTTAGTATTTATGAAAGGGAATATCACCAGCTAATTTATCAACAATAGTAAGAAGTCACATTTAGATATTTTAACATAAGAAGTTTTAGGGTATATGGGTCTGTTTCCTTCAGATTAACTTTTTTTTTTGACCACTGTCCATTTTCCCTTTGACCCCTCTCAAGTTATTGGTTTATTTGGAGTTTTACATGCATCTTTAGAATTTAAAAAGAAAATAGAAAAAGAAAGACTAAAAATAGCTGAAAGGAAAATGTCAGTATTAGATTTAATTCGAATAATAATGAAAATCAAGGCATAGTGGTTACTTCTTGGGCTGTGATCTGCAAGATTCATACTTTGAAACTACCAGTGACCCCATGTCAGAGCCTGTCTGATAGGGCCGCCATGATTGGAATTGACTCCATAACAGTGAGTAAGTAATAAAGGATTATACTAAAGTATAGGAAATCGCTAGTCTTATGGAAACATTCGACTGACCTTGTAGTGAACGTCTTGGAACATCTTCTGTTAAGTTTGACAAAGCAACACAGGAACAAAACAGATTTTCTTTTTACTTTTTTAAAAGTTTTTTTTTGGGGGGGTACCATCACTGCCCTCTGGTGGCAGTGGGAGGCCCAGCCTTGCTCCTGGAGTGCTGCTGCTGGGTTTGAACAGCCAAACCAGTGGGCCGCAGTCCCACACTCAACCACCACGCCACTGGGGCTCAGCCCCAACAAAACAGATTTTTATCATTTGAAGATTCTTCTTTTATAAAACTGTTTCATTAGCATACAATCCACATATAATATAGCTCAATAGTTCAATCACATAAAGAAGAGTTGTATAATCATCACCACAATCAACTTTAGTACATTTTCTTCTTTCTTGCACTCATTAACTCCCAATTTCCTGCAATCTTCCCTCACATCATTAAGAAACATTTAAGCCAGTTGCTGTCTCTATAGATTTACCTGTCTTTCATAATCAGAAAAAAAATACAATAACTAAACAGAATAAAATTCACAACAATTAGAAAGTAAAACAGAAAAAAGCTCAGTGACACAAAACATAGACAATACTAGATACTGTGGTAAATTAAAAATGGGTTAAAAGAGAAACCAAATGATACAGTGTTAAAGTGTGACTTAGGTGCATCTGCAATTATCCACTTTCCAATACACTCTGCATTATCATGCATGACACTCATTCGTGCTCTATGATCAGATTATACAGTCACCAGAGACTTAATAGAGAGTTTGCCCTCACTTTTTTAAACTAAAATGACTTTTAAATGGGTTAAATGGGAATAAAATGATAAGATATGCCATTTTAAATTAACTATAGCTACCCAATAATTCTCTACCTGACAGCAAGGCTTTTATATCCTTTGACTATGGTCATGGGAGGTTCATCAGAGATCTAATGTACATGTGGATTCTATAAATGGATGATGGGTTTCCACTGTCAATCCATAGCCTTCTTAAAACCAGAATGAAAACAGAGAAAAATTAAGAAATTATATTGATTTGTGGTTCCATCCCAATAAGAATATATATATAAGAATATGTATAAGAATATATATATACATGTATTAATATATATGTATGTATATATAAGTTTAATAATTTAAGTGAATTAAATCTAAGATATTTGTGGATTAGTCATCTGTCATCTGTCATTGCCAGATTAAATTCAAAATTTAAGCCCTAACACAATTTCTTCCTTCAGACTCAGATTTTATTATTTATAATCCTTGGATCAAACAGGCTACTGTTCTTCTTTCATGTGGACTTAGCTTATGCCTCATTTGGATGACTGCTTTTTTGGAGGCAAGACTTTCAATGATAGACACTATTCTTTCTACTAGCTGGGCACCATCTAGTTTCTTTGCCACACTTTGCTATGACACCCATATCTTTAGTGATCTCTTCATAAGGGTAAACATTAGAAGGACCATGTCATAATATCTAATTGTTCCTAAATTATAGCTTTACTTAAGTGTGAACTTAAAATCCAATCATATAGCTATGATTTATATATGTCTCTGGTTCACTTTAGAGACATCATTGCCATTTCATGTTAGAGAATATTATCAATCATCTTCCTGTGGTATAAATTAATACTATTACAAGTGGAATTAATTTAGCCAATGGTATAGAATTTAAAGCACAATTGAGAAAAGGACATCTTACAGGTAAAGGTCAGCTATGAATTGCAATATAAGAATTGTGAACTTGTACAAATTAAACTCTTCAATGACTGGAAAACTATTGACATAAACCATGGGAGTAAATGATAGGGTAAAACTTTGAACAATATTTGTTGACAATGATAGAACCACAATAACCAGATTAACATATATCATAATAAAGGAAAAAGGGTATTAAAATTGCAAATACATGGAAATCCTGAGCCACCATTTTTGGGCATTATCAAGGCAAGAGATCTGAATCAAAGTTCAATGACTGCCAATTCCATATCCCTGGCTTAGCAGCAATCAGTTTATTCTCATACTAAAGAGTTTCAGCCTTAAGTCCATGTGCTACAAGTTTGTATGAAGTAAAGCACAGCTCACTTTCCACATCGGGTCCCTCTGGTGTGCTCTAGGAAGCATATTGTGTGCTCAAAAGAACTGTCTAAATTGCCAGAGGTCTACAGCACATGTCTTGGTTCATAAAAATTCAGATAGAAATTAGGTCAAAATTATCCATTTAGACCATAGCATCAGGCATATTCACCTCTTGGTTTCTGTATAAGTATTACTAAGCATTTTTACCTTCACTGGAAGATGGTTCCTCTTTATTTTCCTATAAAATTCCTGTTATTCCTGTAAATAGAAATGTACTTGTGTTCTTCAAGATAGATTGCAACCCTGGTATATTGGAGCATTGGTGTCCTGGTGGGTTATACATTGATCACCTAACCAGAAGGTCCGAGTTACCAACACACCAACAGCTCAGAAGGAGAAAGATGAGGCTATCTGACACATAAAGAGCTCTAAGTCCGAAAATACAAATGAGTAGTTCTATCCTGTCCTGGAGGGTGTGTGGATTACAATGGCTAAATTGCAAGTAGTTTGGTTTCTGACTGAGCCCCGCCATAAGACACTTGAAAGAGGCATAGTGAGCCCTTTTAAGAACTTGATTGGTCGACCTGTGGAGGATGACACATATTCAAAGTGGTGGGTCAGCTGTCGTTTTTAATCAGGACACAATGCCTTTGAAGTCTTGTTTTAATTCTTTGTAAATATGATCTCAATTTGATATGATTCACAACATTCGTGGCGCTGTGGGCTAGGTTTGGGCTGCTAACGACAATCTCAGCAATTCAAATCCATCAGTCACTCTTCTGGAGAACAACAAGCTAGTCTGCTCCCAGATAGATATGCTGGCTTAGAAACTTCAGTGAGCAGCTTTATTTTGCCCTATAAGACTACTGTGAATCAGAATCAAATCAATCCTTACTGGAAATGCACTCTTCTACACAATCACCTTCACTTTCTGCATGTGCACATCTTAAATCACTGAAAAGACTTCCAACCATTTCGTGTCAAGTTGGGTTCTATAGAAAAGCAAAGACAGTGAGATATACATGCATGCCCAAAGAAAGAAGTCTCTATCAAGAAATGGTCTATACAGTTGTTGTTGTTGTTGTGGTTGTTGTGGTTGTTGTTGTTTGGTGCCATCAACTTGGTTCTGATCCAAAGTGGCCTAATTCAGAAGAGAACAAAAACCTTCCTGGTCCTCTGCCACTCTCACCATCCTTCCCAAACTTGAGCATAGTGCTGCAACCATAATGTCTATCCACCTCCTTGAGGACCTCCTTCCTTTCACTGCCCCTCCACTTGACTCAAATACGATGTCCTTCTCCAGGCTCTGTTCTCCTATAAAAACATGTCCAAAGTATCTAAGAGACTGTCTTGCTATTCTTGCCACTAAGGAAAACTATTTGTTCTTTTAGTAATCAATATTCTTCTAAAATGCCATGGTTGAAATTCATCATTTATTTGAGCTTTATTTAAAGTCTAACTTTCACATATATGGAGGCAATTGAAAATGTCATGATTTTAGTTAGGCAAATACAGTTCAGTTTGATTTTTTTTGGGGGGGGAAGCAATCACTGCTGTGGTAGGAGTAGGAAGCCTAGTCTTGCTCCTGGAGAGCTACTGCTAGATTTGAACCACCAACCCTGTGGGCTGCAGTCCTGCACACACCACTTTACCACCAGGGCCCAGGCCTGAGTTTAATTTTTTTGTATTAGATATAAGCCAAAGGCTTTGTATAACCTGTGTAGCTTCAGAAGATGGTGAACAGACAGCTGTTCTCAAATTAAAAAAAAAAACAACAACAACAACATATGCAGGACCCAGTTTCTTTTCTCTGGTTGTAATCAGTAAAATGCAACTTCTGGACTCAGGAATCTCTTGCAGTTAAATGCAAAGTCTAAGAATGCTAAGTCTGAGGAAAAGGATCAAATTAGCTCACGCAGCTATGAACAATAAGGTCAGCGAAAGAGAGGTGAGTACCGTGGAGTGAGTTTGAGGTGGGTTCAGAAGCGGCCTTCTGTATGATCATCTACAGAAAGAGTATGGCCTTAGCAGGAAGAGCAGATCTTCAACAATTAATCTTACCCATAAAATCACCGGTTGATGATAAGTCATCCAGCACAGCTTCATGTAGGCAGAATCATTTATTATAGTGCCAATGTTAAATGCATTCAATAGCCTAGAGGAGCGGTTTCCTAATAAACTGATAGTGCAGCCTCACTCCTAGTGGCAAAAGAACAAGTTTACGTTCAATTACAGTTAGCCAAAGAGGAAGTCTGTGGCAACAGAGCACAAAACCAACAAACCATGCTGCATCAGGACAATCAATAACAAAGGCATTGGATGTTAGCAGGAAAGAGCACCACTATCCTTTAATATCTGAAATGTTAGACTTTCAGAAGGACTCAGTTCAATAGGGAACTAATAAAAGTGGAAATCTGTCTTCATTAAGATTCTTAGGGGCTGGGAAAATACGTTTTTCTTACTAGCATTGAACAGTAAACTCACCACAAAGAGACAAGCTGAAAATAACACACAATTGAGCCCTTCTCAATCTTCTGCACCATCTTATTACACCCAGTGCCTCACTGCTGATGCTCCACGGTCTAGATGGAGCACCTTGATCTTTATGAATTTCTTCCTACTCTGCAGGAAGGGGCATGCACTTTCCTCTTTATGTTTTCATATAATCATCATTTAGATATTCACATATTGATGACTGATGTACTCCTATAGTATATGGGAAGTGAACAAGAGATATAACGATGAACAGTCAGATTAACACACTAATTTTGATAGCATACACCTCCTATGAAATCACAATAATTTCTTATTACAATTTTCACACCATTTAGCATTCTGTTCAAATCACATTTCCTTTAGTTTTCAGTTCTTATTACTTCTCCAACACCATGCATTTTATTGTTCTCATTGTGACATTACATACCAGTGCAGGTTAGAATGTATATGTGTGTTTATAGTGTATATGTATGTATTACTAAATGTTAATTTTTTCATTGGGCAAGTTTTTGAACATTGGCACAAAAGAATAGAAGAATAAAGAAGGAAAATAAAAGAAAAGAATAAATAAGAATTTGACAGCTTAATTCACTCTAAGACACATCAGAAGCAAGGTCTGACAAGCTACTTCCAAAAGATAAGAGCAATTAAAACCTTATGAAGCACAGTGTGACTTTACACATCAAGAGTCTCCATGAGGCAGAATAGACTGTATGGCAATTTAGGAGTGTTTTTTGGTTTTTCTTTTTTAATGTCATTCTATTTTTTTTTTATATAATTGCTGCTAGTTCTGGTACATGGCTACCTAAACTAAGAGCACATTTCACTTTTGTCAATAAGACCTGAAGATTCTCCAACTAATTGAGTTTTGGAAAAGTACTTCAGTTCTCTTTATAATAATATGCTCCAAATACTATTTTTAAAATGAATTAAAATTTCAGTGCGATTTTCATTTTCTCTACTGTTATCAGTTGACATGGCTAAGCAGCTGCTGGAATTTCCAGTTAAAATTAAGGGATAATATTCATTGTAAGATGAATATATGCAAAATAATACAGAATGCAGGAGTGATGACGCAGGAGTTACATGTTGGGCTATGATCCATAAAGTTCGTAGTTCAAAACTACCAGCTACTCCACCAAAGAAAGATGGTCCTTTCTACTTTACTGTCTTTAAAATTCACAAGGGCAATTTCACCCTCTTTTCTGAGGTCACCATCTGTTGCCGTTAACTCAATGGCAGTGAAGAATATGCAACATGACAACAAAGCATATGGGGATACAACTCTTATTTAAATTTCCTAAAAGTTAACAAGATTAGGGTCTAGCTGAATCTCTGCTTTATGGAAAAGTGGAAAATGAAGGTCAAAGAAGAGAATCAAGGTAACAAGAAGAATGATTGTTTATATCAGTCTCATCAAGTTTTAATACAGATTGGCAATTTCTAATGTTTTACTTGTGACATGGAAAATATGCAACATATTTTTGAGATGATTTCTTGGAACAAATTAGTGTCTAGTCATAAATAAAAGTCACCTCGTAACAGGGAGCACCTAAGACCAGATGTCTGTAACCTGCAGTGCTGTACCTTCCCTGATTATTCATTCTCTCAAGTCCTCAACAACACTTTGACCATTCTGAGATGCTTTTGCCTACCATCACAGACTACCAATTTTTACTTTTTTAATTTATGTCTTTTGAGTTTTCTGACATTGGATTTATCCTTTGGCCTTATATATCCTTACTTTTTATTCTTTTTTTTACCTTTATTTATCCTTAGCCTTTTTCAAGTGCCACTTTACTGTATTTGTAAGTAGAAAGAGACTTGTATATAGAAAGAACTTTATATCAAGAAATGGCTTACACAGTTGTAGAAGTAGCAAAGCCTAGTCTGACTCTTGGTAGCTGTTGAACCAGAGCAAGATGACGAAGTAGAGGTGGTGGAGCAAAAGCTGACATATGGAGGTAAGTGAAACTGGAGTTAATGAAATTAATCCACTGTGGTCAGTCTGCAGATACCTCCTGGTAGGGGCAGTCTACACAACAGGAGGCTGGCGACACAGACAGAAAATTCAGCTCCTGTAGAGGGCCAGGGATGATTCATTTCTGCTGGGTCTCTTTCTTGTGTGAAAGTCCACACTTCCCAGGAGAAGTCTTTAAGCTGGTACCAATGGAAAAGGTGGCCTCCACCTTCACCCTTACTCAGAAGTGTCTAGTTGACACAATCCATAGCCATCACAAATTAAAAAGAAAACTGGATTCCCCTAAGATATTATTAGAAGAGTTTGCTTTAAAGAGGTAATAAGGAATAAAATAGGAGCTTTGGTGGCATAGTGGTTATGCATTGCGGTGAGAGACCAGCATGGTCTAAAGTTTGAAATCAACAGCTGCTCTGCAGGAGAAAGACAGGGCTATCTACTCACGTTAAACATTACAGTCTCTGAAACCACAGCGACAGGTCTATTCTGACATATAGGGTCTGACTCAATTCTGAGTCAGAATTGAATTGATGGCAGTGAGAAGGAAGTCAGATCTTGAAAGCACAGTGCCTAAAGCAAACTGCAAGAGAAGAACACATATATACATATGCATGTATATGACACATTCAAGAAAGGAATAGAGAGGAAGGTGCAAATAGGGTCATTTTTGCCGTTCCAGTGTGTGTATATAAGATTGAGGTGTCTCTTGAGTGGGAATAAAAGGGATTCTAGAAGCCATTATGGAGGAAGAGTCACCAGTGCAGTACATTCAAGATCCTTCCTTCTCGGAAGTGGTGGAGGTAACACAAGCCCAGCGATGCTGAGATTCCAGGACCAGCACAGCGAAGCCCCTGCACTGATGAGGGACCAGGAGAGGGTGAGGCAGAGTGGAAGCGGGCTTCCAAAAGAGAGGACAAGAGCCCCTGTAAGAACTGAAGGACAGAGGAAAAGTTAGCTACACCAAAGGAAAGGTGCTCTAACGGGTCAAATACTCTATCTTTAATATATGATCGTGACTTATGGCAAGCTCTTAACTTCCCTAAGTGATCCCTCTAATTGTGCGTATTGCCTGAGGTTCGTATTTCACCTCCCTTCACAATGAAGCATGAAGGAGATTCCAGTTTCACTTACCTCCATATGTCAGCTTTTGCTCCACCACCTCTACTTCGTCATCTTGCTCTGGTTCAACAGCTACCAAGAGTCAGACTAGGCTTTGCTACTTCTACAACTGTGTAAGCCATTTCTTGATATAAAGTTCTTTCTATATACAAGTCTCTTTCTACTTACAAATACAGTAAAGTGGCACTAGAAAAAGGCTAAGGATAAATAAAGGTAAAAAAAATAATAAAATGAAGAATGAAGGAGTCCAGAGAAAGCAGAGTTCAGTGGGAGAAGGGTTGCTGTCAGTATCAGGCAGAAGGATGCGACCTATAGGCATATTTGACCTTTGCTTTGTGACAGCCAGCCGTGGGCGGGTTTGGAGATGGATTCTCCTTGTCCCTATTGAGCCTGCAGGAGTTGAGATTGGTTCCCATGTAGTTTTCTTAATATATAACGATTCAAGAGCAATACAAACCTCATTCATCAATCCAGCAAAAGAAGCAGCTTAATCCTGTGACAATAAGTAAACAAAATGAATAAAATAAGTCTGATAAATATCATTCAGCTAGTCCTATGAAGTCTTCTTTGTGTGTGAAAAAAAGAGTGCCTTTTGTCCCTGAGTCTTCACAGAATTTATTTTTCATAATGGTGAAATGAAAAAAAAACAAACAAAACAAAAACCAACAACTCAAAACAAAATTTCTGAATGCTTTCCTATATTTTATTTGCACTTCTAGCTTCCACAAAAGTTTGATATTATAAAAAATATTTCAACCAAAACATTTTCAAACATTTGTGTCAGAAGACAGGGTAAAAGAAAGCAGTAATTTTATTTCTTGGATTACATGGTTTTGTTCAATGAACATACCTCCTTCAATACAACTGCAAGATTATTTTTATTAAAAACAAATTTTATAATAAACAACATTTCATGAATTTGGAAGAAAATTATCAATTCGTTCTCTGACGTGAAAAAATATCAGTGTGCATGTGCTTGCAATCATTTGATATTCTGGCACAAGGGACTGTTTATTTTCTTCGGCATGTCATTTATGTAATTTGGTCAAGCTGTCATCTAGAAAGCAATGTTGTCCAGTTTGTGTCTTCATTGTTTGAAGGGAAAGTTTACCCAAATAATAGCATATAATTCTACCCTCAATCATGCCATCTGCCAGTTTGTTGTGCTATGTGGTGTGTTGATGAGATGCTGAAAGCCATGCCACTATTATATTCAATACCATGATGGGCATCTATAGTTGATAGGTTTCAGTGACACTTACAGACTGAGAAAGTGGAGAAAGATCATGAACTCTGTTTTCAAAAATTAGTCAATGAAAACATTGTGAGCCATAGAAGAACACTGTCTATCTCCCTTACTTTGGGCATGCCATCAGGGTAAGCCAGTCCCTGGAGACAGGCATCCTGATTGGTGAAGTGTAGGACCAATGATGACAAGGTACTGTTGGAGAGATGAATTATCACAACAGGCACAGTGATACATTTAAATATGCCAATGATAGTGAATATAACAGAGGATGGGGCAACATATTGTTTATGTTCATAATAAGATCATCATGAGTTGGTATCAACTCAATGAAGGCTAACAACAGTGGCATATGATTATGATACTTGTCCCTCTTTTTGATACTGTTTATTAAAATTTCAAACAGAATTGATTGTGACTCATAGTAACTATATGTACAGCATAACAAAACACTGTCCATCCTTGTGCCAACCTCACACTTGTTATGTGTGAGCCCATTGTTGTAGTCATTCTATCAACTCAGATCATTGGGTCTCTCCTTTTTTTGTTGTTCCTTCATGTTGCCAAGATAATATCCCTTTTCTGAGAGTTTTGTCTCCTGATGATAGGTTCCAAATGCACAAGAATAAGTGTCACTATCCTCTCTTTAAGAAACATTTTGATTATTGTTCTTCCAAAACAGACTTATTGGTTATTTGGAAATAGAAGAGTGAACACTGTAATTCAAATGCATCAATTCTACTTAATATATTTTTTAAATAGCATATTAGGCCTATGAAAAGATCATGCCATGGATCAGTTTCACCTGAGTCCTCAAATTAACATTCTTACTGTTCAACACCTTAAGGACACCTTTTGAAGAAAAAAAAGTACGTGCTATAAATGAATCACTTTATAAAATCTAAAGATATGGGTAGGCAAAGTATTTGGCCAATGATAGCATGGAATGTGAATATGCTTCCAAATATTAGAAGGAAGAAGAACATGAGTGCAATCAGTGGAAGAAAATCAATTTATTGGATAAGTAACTGGAATTGTCCCACCTCCCTACTCAACTGTCCAAAGACGATGGGAGTGGCAGAGGAAGAGGAAGGGAGATGCAGAGGAAAAGAAAGGGGAAATGAATCCACAAGACGCCTAGTTCTTCCTCCCACCAAACCAAGCTTTTGATATCAAGACCGATTTATATAGACCCTTTGACACACAAGTGCTCTTTGTCTCGTGTAAGATTTATACACCTTATCCTTGATTGACCCCTGCAACTCCCTCATGTCTAGTTTGAAGAGCAGTCTCAATGCCTTATTTCCTCATGACACAACATCCAGTACCTTGTTTATACCACCTTAGGTCATCTAGAGCAATGTCCTGGCCTTTGAAAAAGTTTGCACCCATTACTCCTCATCTACGTCATCCAGAGAGACCTCTTTTTCCCCTAAGAAGGTAGCTGGCATAGCTCCCATCTTCCCATGGGTTCTTAGAGACCTTTATATACCAAATAGCAAGATTCCTGATTCTTTAATAAAATAAAGAGTGCTTGATATCTAGTACTTTAGATAGCAAGCTGCATTTAGCTGCATTCTACCACCTGAACATAACAAGGGGTTTTGTGTGACTTAAAATCAGTTCATTTGTATGCTAAGCAAATATCCCAAGAAATTAGACAACATGAAAAAAAACTTGGTATCATGATTGGAGGAAGCTCATTAACAACCTGCCATATGTAAATAACATAGCACTGCTTGAAAGACTGGATGATGGAGGTAAAGGATTTGGTCTTCAGTATGAAGTGCAGTTCAATGTAAAGCAGGCTAAATTTCTCACAATTGGATCAATAGGCAAGTATCAAGATAAATGGAAAAGGTTGAAATTGTCAAAGATTTTGTTTTGCTTCGATCCCCAATCCATGCTCATGGAAGCAGCAGCAGAGATCAAAAGAGAGGGTACCCTAGGTGAATATGCTACACAATACTTACCCCCCCTCCAGAAGTTTTATTTGCAAGTACTTCACAGATCATATAAATCAATAGTTCATTCATTCAGTCATACCCTGGAGAAGTGTACAATCACCCTCATCAACCTCAGAGCATTCCCCTCTCCCTTGAACAAGATTCTCACAATCACAATCTGTTGTAGCAGACCCCCCACCCCCAGTCTTTATTAGCAGCTCTCAAAATCATTCTCCATTCCCACTCTTCACTCCAACCCCTGTGTTCCCACTAGCCCCTTCTATCCATTATTATCATTACGCCTCTATTCCTCCTGTGCTCCACAGTTGTGAAAATCAATAGAAAACAAAATTATTCTTAGGTGATAAGAGTACAAACATATTAGTATACAGACAAAAGTACTAATAATGCCTCAAAATGAAAAGACCCCCAACAATAATGAAAAAGCCAGGGCAGAAATTTCTGTAATGCAATCAGTAAGAGATAAACCAGAACAAATTCAGGCCACATTTAGAGAGTGACCAAGTGTCCAGTTTAATCCAGTATACTCAACAGTGCAATTGTCTCTGCCTAATAGAAAGGCTGATCAATACCTTTGCTTGTGGCTACAGCAGACCTGCCAGTGACTGTCTGACCAGATACTCTGTACATTTATTGTTAAGAGTTGAAAAACAAGGATGTTAACTTTTTTTTTAAAAAAATCATCCTATTAGGGGCTCATACAACTCTTATCACAATCTATATATCCATCCATTGTGTCAAGCATGTTTGTACAATTGTTGCCATCATCATTTTGAAAACACTTTCTTTCTACTTGAGTCCAGGATATCAGCTCCTCATTTTTTGATGAAGTTGGGATTTTTTTAGGAAGATTCTAGAAATGCAATCACTAACTTCAGAAATGAAAAACTCTAGTTGGAGAATATCTACAAGATGTATTATTTCAAATAAAGTGCATTGTGCTTGATACATAATAATTTGTTAATTTAAGGATTAAGAATGAAGGGGTGGAATCTACTCTGTCAATTGGTTCATAGCAAATGAGGCTTCTGTGTGGGCATAGCTTTTCTCTGAAGGATTCTGGGAATTCTGGTTTTTCCTCCTTGGAGAGTGAAGACACTAGGCTCACATCCTGGGAGACATAGCAGCTGACAAGACACATGGACCCAAAGATTTTCTACCTCCTTGCCTGTGATCACCCATTCGACATCATTGTATGTGCTTTGTGAGTCTGAAGAGGACTTTATAGACTGATACCAGACATTTGGGATAATATTGGACTTATGGTCTTGATCTGGACTGGGTTGGGATGTTGGCTCAAAGTTCAACTGTTCTTGTGTATAAAACTCTTCATTATACACATATGTATGTCTAGGAGGAACACATGCATGCTTTGGCATATGTTGCTATTGCTAGGTGTATCATGTTGATACTGCATAATAGCAACCTTATGTATAAATACTGCCTGTTTCTGAACGATACTGACAATTGTTGCTGTGTTTGAGCCCACTATTTTGCCAACTTTCATTTCTTCTAATTCTTGATTTTGTTTTTGCTTCCCCTCTTTATTTTTGTTCAAAAACAAAACAAGACAAAAGTTGTAGAGTATTATATATTAAAAAATGCACTAGTGTTTAGTAGTAGCTTATGGTATCTAATATTTTATACTCTATACACCCATGCATTTATTTAAAAGACAAAAGAAACATGCTAGCCATAGGAAAACCAACATAAAAGATATCAGAAGGGGATTTTTTATTTGAAATTCATTACATAGCCACTGTCTTAGAAAAATAGAACAAAATGAATGAAAACTGTACATTTCAATAAAATAACTGTACAGGGATTATCCTAACCATGACATTATTATTTACATAGCATAAAACTAATTTACTGTCAGTGTTCTAACATTCATCATTTATAGCCTGTAAATCAAGGAAATAAATTGAGTAGTAGCTATAGCATATTTGGTCATAGTTCTCATCATGAACACAGACTCTCAGACTTTAAGCAGATGATGAAAATTCTTTTAGTGATCAGATTACAATAAGGATAATTTTCTGGTAACTTTCCTACAAGTCAAATATCAAATGAGAAGAAATGAACTTCACAAACTAGATTTAATATGAAGTAAATTTAAGGAATCACACACAACTATTGAACAGAACTCTCGTCTATGACCATACCACCCTGAATGCACCTGATCTCATCTGAACAGAACTCTCTAAGCATCTAAAACATTTGGTCAGGTAAAATACAGTAGATTATGCCCAAGGTTAGGAATCTTTATGAGGGAAGAAAACTTCACCTTTCTCCCTGACTGATAGGTTCAAATTACTGAGCATTTGCATTAATAGCTTAATGAATAATCAACTATACCATTGTAGATCATGTAAAATCTATATATGAAACATTTAGAATAGCAATAATAGAATGTAAAATACAAGATAATAAATAAATGATTTTATCTATTCCTGGGTCCAGATAGTCCACATTTTTCAAGTTGGTTCAGTTGATGTCTGATCCCAGTGATCCTTTGTATGGTGGTCTCTTCTGTGAATTGTAGAATAATTAACAGTATCTCTTGCTTTGCCCACTAGATGACACTTCTAATGGCCCCACTAACAACTTTTCATACCCAGTTTCACCATCTAAAATTGCCCACAGATATTGCTGATCATTTCTAATGTGGTCAAAATATCCCTGGTTGAAAACGTCCAATATAGATGACATTGACTACTTCTATGAGTTCTAAAAGCTTTTGTCATGACCTGTAATAAAAGATGCACACGCAGGAAAATGTTCTCATGAAGAGTTACAGGTTCGGAATCCCACAGGGCTGTCCTCTAGGGTAACGATGAGTTGGAATCGACTTGATGGCAGTGATTTAGAATTTGGGGGTTAATATAATATACACTTTACAACACAGTTCACTAATGCAAGGTTTGACATATATCAGTGTCAATATATATAAATAGAAATTTATATGATACTTTCAATATCTACTTTGGCAGAGACACTGGCCAATTAGCATTGACATTTGTGATAATGACAGGGAGGCCTGCTGGATTGGTCAGACTCCCTTTAGCTTCTTTAAGGTTTATTTCTGGAAGCCAGAAGAGTTACTGACATCCAGCAAATAGACAATAGACACCATATAATGCCTGACTATTTACTGTCAGATAAATATTTCATTTTCATAAAGATTAACTCCACCTGTTACAGTGTGCAAGTATGAATACTGGTATTTATAATAGAAACAAGTGTTTTATGAAATAGTAATGAACCATATCAATGAGTTTTGCTACGTATATTTCTTTTTTCCCTTTAAAGTTGCCTAATGCAAGGCTGAGCCCCGGTGGCATAAGTGGCTGAGTGCCGGACTGCGGTCTGTGGGCTTAGTGGTTCAAATCCAGCAGCAGCTCTCAGGATCAGCTGGGCAGCTCTCACTACCACTGAGGGCAGTGATGGCCCCCGCGCAAAAAACAGACAAACAAAAAAGTTTCCTAATGCTTATAATGGTATAATGGCTCTTGAAAGGCATCACTAATTCCAGATATGAAACCTATCTACCTACCTGAAATTCTCATTTGATCAGGTATTTATCACTCATATCTTAGTTTAAAGTTCAATTTTTAAAATAATTCATATGCTAATAAAACTTATAGTAATTACCCATTCACTTCTTAGCATAAATTCAAAGTTATTATGATATCGTGGTTAAAAGTATGGATATATGAATCCTTTACTAATATATGTATTTAAATATGATTTTCCAGCATTAGTTCTCTAAGAGTCTGGACAAGTTAGTTCTTTCTCTGAAGCTTTCTTTAGTTTCCTAGGAATAACAATAGCAACAAACCCATGCAATCATTATGAAGAATTACATGAAATACTGTAGGTGAAGCGCTGACCTCACTTCTCAGCTTACAGTAAAGGCCACATAGTTGTTAATATCAATAACAATAACTTCAGGAAAGTAAGAATGTGAATGTCAAGTAATGCCATTTTTTAAGCTCAAAGGCAGAAATTATATTATATACCAAGTTAGAAAACTATGCCAAGAAACTATTGAGCAGAATGGTCTAACTTAAACTGTTAGCTCAACTTTGATTGTTACAAACTTTACAGAAAGTATTCAATATCCCCTGACATCCTACTTAAAAATGTATTACTTGTATATATTAGTAAATGATGATTTTTATTTAAACCTAAGAAGGTATTCAGTGTTACACTTTAAAGGGAGAAAACTGAAAAATATATATATACCTTTTTTCAGTAAGATATTCCAATTCAAGACATCTGAAAGCTTTTGGAAAGCAAACTGAGTTGCTATGTTTGTTTGCTTGTTTGTTTTTGTTTGCTTTTTGTATTTTGGGGGGCATCACTGCCCTCTGGTGGTCGTGGGAGCTACCTAGCGCTGCTCCTGAGAGCTGTCGTTGGATTTGAACCCCTTAGCCCGTGGGCTGCAGTCCAGCACTCAACCACTTACACCACCGGGGCTCAGCCCATGAGTTGCTATGCTTGCATGCAAAGTTTAGCTACACTTGTGCTCCCCCTACCTCCCTCCCCACACACACTTTTTTATTCTTTTTTTATTCCTTGATGGAAATTGTAGAGATGTTTTGCTGAACTGAATCTTATACATATATGCGCACATCTGCTATATTGCATTTTCATGTGTTGTCTCCTTCATAAAGTGCGTTCTGGATGCCAACCTCCTGCAGATTGCTCAAATGTGAGACTCATAAGTGGAGTTTTCTGTTTTAAATATCCACAGTCGCCATAAAATGCCATCAGAGAAAACCCCATAACTGGGTAAACCCAGAGTCAAGTATTTTCCCTGGTAGGCAAATAGGCATTCATGTCTAGAAATAGCTAGAACTGGGTATTTCTCATCAAAATTTTAAGTGTTTGGTCTACTCCCCCCACCTCCCACAGCAGTATATTGAAACTTAATCTATCTGGCAAGTAAAGCACACTATTAGTGAAATGAAAGATTACCTTCTAAATACTAGAAATGGCATGGTAACTATTCCTGTGTGTGATTAATCCTGATTAACCTTTTTCTTATTCAGAAATATAAAAGAAGTGGAAGAACTAACAGATCACAGATATCAATTAATTGAACTTGTCTTTAACCAGCTACAAATTTAGAGTTAATTATTCTCTGATTTTATTATCATTTTAGTATAGAGCTAATTCTCAATTTCTAGTAGAGAATATTTCAAATATATTTTTTAAATTTAATATTAACCACATGGTTTTTGCGTCTCTTAAAAAGCTACTGCCATGCAGTTAATTCCCACTCTTTGTCACCCTATTAGGGCAGGATAGAATTTTGATACCAACTTTTTAGTAGGAGTAGTGGTTGTAATTTTTGAACTGCAGACATCACTGCTAGTAGTCCAATGAATAACCAATATGTGAACATTTCTGAAAAATATAAAAGAAAATAGTAATACAAGAAAGTATATAATAGGAATATAAATTAAAAACTAAAATAGAGCACAATCCAGTGATCAGTTTGGATATTACAATGGAAACCTCTTTGGTTAATGGACTGGACAAACCTTTTTAGAAGGAGAGAATATAGTAGAAAATCTGCATTTTATTTTCTGTGCCTTCTCTGTCCTGTAGGCATGCCCTCAATCCAAAAGTTTAATTCTGTTGGTGTCGAATATACAGCCACCATATGGTCTACTCTGTGGATACCATTCTCAAGAATTGGTGGACCAGGATGAGGTCCACTCTCTCTTCCTCCCCCTTCATTTGCTTCTATTTGCTATGGCAAGACATGTCCCTTGGGCTGAACCTCAGTGGCGTAGTGGTTGAGTGCAGGACTGCGGCCCACTGGCTTGGTGGTTCAAATCCAGCAGCAGCAAGGCTGGGCCTTCCCCTCTGACCAGAGGGCAGTGATTTCCCACCCACAGCCCACCAAAAAAAAAAAGACATATCCCTCTTCCTAAGATGTAGCTTTAATGCTGTCCGTTGAAGTAGATGTTTCTGAGGGGAGGGGCAGCTGTCCACATAGTTAGGATTAGAGCCAGATCCTCAGACCTCTGTACTGCTTCCCTACTTCATGCCTGTATGTTGCATTCACTTCTTGGAGCATCGGGTTAAGATGCAATGTGTGGAGTCTTAAGGACTTGAAGATAAACAAGCAGCCATCTAATTCAGAAGCAACAAAGCCCACATGGAAGAAGCACACCAGCCTATGTGATCATGAGGTGACTAAGGAATCAGGCATCAGGCATAAAAGAACAAAAAAAAATCATATCATTGTGTGCTCACCTCCCCAATACGATTGCTGAAGACTATTGGGTACATAAGCAAAAGTGGTGAAGAAAGCTGATGGTGCCCACCTATCAAAAGATATAGCATCTTGGGTCTTAAAGGCTTAAAGGGTAACAATTGGCCATCTAGCTCAGAAGCTACAAAGCCCATATGGAAGAAGCACAGCAGTCTGTGTGATCATGAGGTGTAAATGGGATCAGGTATCAGGCATCCAAGAACAAAGAAAGAATCATTGTGAATGAGGGGGAATGCAGATGGGGGACCTAAGATCCATCTTTAGGTAACTGGACACTCCCTTACAGAAGGTTCACGGATATGAGACAAACCAGTTAGGGTGCCGTGTAGAAACGATAAACACCACAATTTCCCTCTAGTTCCTCTGATTCCTCCCCACCCACCATCCACTATCATGATCCCAATTCTACAAACCTGGTACACAAAAGAATTGGAAAGACAGGGAATCTAGGACAGATGATTCCTTCAGGACCAGTGCTGAGAGTAGGGATACCAGGAGGGTGGAGGGAAGGTGGGGGAGAAAGGGGAAACTGATTACAGGAATCTACATATAACCTCTTCTCTGATGGATGGACAACAGAAAAGTGGGTGAAGAGAGAAGTCAGACAGTATAAGATATGATAAAATAATAATAATAATTTATAAATTATCAAGGGTTCATAAGGGAGGGAGAATGGAGAGGAAGAGGGGAAAGTGAGGAGCTGATACTAACGGTTCAAGTAGAAAGCTAATATTTTGAGAATGATAATGGCAACAAATGGACAAGTGTGTTTGACACATGGTTATATTATAGATTGTGATAAGAGTTGTACAAGCCCCAGTAAGATTATTTAAAATGAAAAGAAATGAATGTATAGCAGCAGCTAAGTTCACCAAATTATCTAGAAGAAAAATCCATTTCTAGGGAAGAGTGTAGGAAATTAAAACCCTTGATTTTTCTCTCATAGAACAAGCAATTGCCAAGAGTCAGTGAGATTGGAGCCATAGTGGAAAAGGGAGAGTTTAAGAAGGGAGTCATAAGCAGTTACTTGTGGAAGCCTTGCCGTGCGTGCTTCTGTGGAGCTCATCTGAAAAAACAAAGAACTTGAGAGCTCCACTCGAGTGCAGACCACCCTTGAGCTACCAGATTCATCCCTGGATGGTACATAAGCAGCATCCAGCTCAGTAGAAAGTAAAGGACTGTTAAGTCTTTATTTGAGATTTGAGGTATACACTTGATAAAATAGAGTAGTACTTAAAATTGTACCCAAATGTAATTGGCTAGTTCTTAAAATAGACAAACACTGTGCTTTAGAGAATTTTACCAAGATTTAGCATCCAAGAGCTGATATACTCTCTGATACATAATTCAAAATGATTTATCATATAATGTAGAGACATTTCAGCAAATTTTGATTGAAAAAAGATCAGAAACAACACAAGATCGCCCCTATGCTGAAATAATTGTATACAGAATTTATTGCAGCTAATTTTACAGGAGTAGAGAGCCTCATCTTTCTCCCTCAGCAGCCAGTGGCTTCTAACTACTGACCTTCCAGTTAGCAGCCTAACACTTTATGCCATCTGAGAGGCTGTAGCAGTTACAGTAATCAAACAACATAACGGAAGGATGGGATTCTTAAAAGAATTAGACTAAAAATTCCCAAAGAGAAATTAAAATTATTTTTAAAATAGTAATTCTAGAGCTAAGAAACGAAGTAACAAAAGCAACCAAAGCCACTGGATGGGTTAAATAATAGATGAGTTACATAGCACACACAAAAAAGATTGAGAAAAGTAATTAACAACGACTCCAGGATCTCTGAAACTATAACAAAAGAGCCCAATCTGTTTGACTTCAAGACACAGAGAAGTAGAATATTTATGGCTAAATCTAAAAAAATAAAGTGAGACTTACCACAAGAACACTTCCAAACTTCTGTGGAATTTAAAATTTAAAGACATGATCTCTATACTCGAAGGTATAAGCTCATACAAAAAATGATACCTATCTTGTTCAAACTGAAACAAAAGATGAAGACAGAGTGAAAAAAATTGAAGCTGCCAATTCTGTTTTATTTTATAAGAATACATGTCAACCCAAAATGTACAATGCAAATCAATATTTGTGAATTGCTCATTGTACACTATGGAGACCCAGAAAGAAGTTGAACATTCTTTACTTATATGTGCTATAATAATAAAAAAGGATCAATAAAGAATTCTCTATATGTCAAAAGTATTCTTAAGAAACTATTATAATATAAAGACATCCCCAAATGAAGAATTTGTACGGCAAATCATAAGACTGTCTGCTGCTAAATACAGCAAAGAAGTGATAAAGAAAAATTTTCAAACAAAAATAACTATGCCAGAAATAAAATTGGAGAATGTGGAACATGAGAGGTGAGCCAGAAGTGGTGAATGTGTACATAAATATAATAGACTGCTTCTCTCCTCTAAAGTTCTTTAAAATATGAGTGACAAATGATGGCAAATACTTATGACTGTCTGATAGTGCTTTTAATTTATGAAATATATAGGACATACAATGGGTACCCATAAAATGGAGTTAGTTTTTCAAAATGGTGTGTTTACATTTTCTTTTTAGAGAACAACCTTAACACCTTCAAAGTACATTCCATTAGACTCAATGCATTTGTCAAATCTGTGATTTCAGTCCTGGAAACATTTTTCTGATTCATCTCTTTGGATGGCTACAACACCTCCCTCTTTTATATGCACAAACAGTTGTCCATTCTTGTCCTTCTTTTTTTTTGGTAGAAATAAAAAGAAGTATCATGGAGCAGAGCCAGGTGAGTAAACTACAGGGAACAAGAGAGGAATGTTTTTATTATTGTTGTTTTATTATTGCCAAAAACTGGTACACAGAGATGGTTGTGTGAACAGGTGCATTGTTTTGGTGGCAAAACCAGTCCTCCATTTGTCACAAATCAGGCCTTTTTGATCACTCACTGGTATCTTTTCAGACCCTCCAAATAGAAAATTTAATAAAGAGTCTGACCTGGTGGAATGAACTCCAAGTGCACTATCTCCCACATGTCAAAATACAAAGGAGCCTGGTCTTGATGTTTAATTTTACTTGGTAAGTTTTTCTGGGAAAGGTGATGATGGCATATTCTACTGGCTTGATTGGTATATGTTTTTCAGGTTGTCAGAATAACATCACATCTTGTCCCTAGAAATGACCTTAGAAATAGTCTAGGTCGCTTTGGAGCTCTTCTTTCAAATCATGGCATGGTTCCACTAGATGCTTTTACTGGTCAGTCAGAATCTGAGGCAAAAATTTCATAGCAACCTTTCTCATTCCCAAATTTTCCAGTAAAATTTGTTGAATAAGTATCCAATATCGAGAAAACTCCTCCATCCCTTCAATGGTCCTTTTAGAGATAACTCCCCCGACAGATAGCTCTTCAAGGGTCCTACTCTGTCTTCAAACACAAACGCACAAATTTTGTCAACATTTTCCCCAGATTGGGAAATTGACAGATGTCCAGAATGAAGTCTGTCATGATTCAATTTTTCACCTTTCTGAAGTGAGAAAATTACTTATACGCTTGAGTTTTTCCCATAGCACTGTCCTTGTAAGTTGTGTTCAGCATCACAAGAGTTTCAAATATACAAAAAAATGGTATTTTTCCCAAGCAGGAAACAAAATTTCACAATCACATGCTGTTCTCTTAAATTAGCCAACACAAAAAGCCAAGGTTCCAGCGAAGTAGCTTTTAAGAGAAAATTCACTGTGACCAGAGAGAACCCTCACAGTTGATGCTCTGGGTGCACTAATTCAGAGCTAGTTGCTCTATTCAATTAAAGCAGGAAAAATGCTTACCATGAAAGCTCTGCCTAACAAAGCTTTCTTCTGCTCTGTTTGTCTGTTGGGCAGGAGGTGTGGTGGGGGTGGAGGGGTGGGGGGTTGTAACCTCCGTGTAAGACACTGGCCAAATAAAAAATACAAGAACTCAGATATTTTTAAGTAATTTCACCCAAAGCAGTAATACACAGAATATACTGTATATACTTGAGGATAAACTGACCCAATATAAGTCAAGGAACCTAATTTCATGACAAAAAATGAGGTAACTTATTGAGTCGAGTATATTCCAAGGTGGGAAATGCAGCAGCTAGTGGTAAATTTCAAAATAAAATAGATATCAATAAAACTGTATTAATTAAGGTTAAATATTTCTGAATTAGCTCTGTGAGTGGCAAAGAGGGTCAATAAAAACAATAAATCATCAGGTCCAGAGGAAGATGCCATCCAGATGTGTAGCTAATGCTCGGTACTCTGTGGAGAATTTTGAATTGGGGAGATTTGGTGTACAGTAAGAGTATCAAATCAGTCTGTCGATTCCCCAGACAGTTCAGAGCATGACGTCCACCCCATCGCCAGAACTCCCTGCAGACGCTGGTTCTTTTGCAGCGCTCTGGACGTCCTGGCAGCAGACCAGCACTGCTTTTAAACCTGCACAAGGCAGCCAGACTTAAGACAGGGGTCAGTTCTGCATCAGCGCCCCACAGGCATGCGCAGAATCGCCAACCAGTTCTCCAAGCCCATCCCAGGGTGCCAGGGGTCCCAGGGGTCCCAGGGGGAAATTCCACACAAACCCACACCTCCCATTCTTGAGATTCATGCTCCATCCTGGAGTCCCTCTTGGACCAGCTCCTTCCCCACCCAGAAGGCTCACAACCAGGTGCCCTCAGCAGCCAGATACACAGCCAAGGCTTGTTGTCCCACCTACATTTGTGTTCAGTGCCAACCAGCCCCCTCACTGCCACCAGGGACTAGAGGACTCACAAGCAGAAATTAATAAACACGAGGAAAAAAATCTAACAAGTCTATCAGAAAAGCAGAAGAAAACCTCAGAGCTGAGTCTGATGCTATGAAAAGGAACACTGTTAGACTTGGTTAGACCAACGTCTGCCAGAGGAAGATACATCAGGGAAACCAACATCCAAAATAGTGATGGGATGCTTGGAAGAAAATTGTCCTAACTTAATGAATGAAAAACAGACACTGTCCAGGAGACCGAAAGAATGCCAGCTAGACTGAATACCAAGAAGTCACCAAGACATAGTTGTTAAACTACCCAATTATGAGAAAAAGGAGAAAATTATGAGAGCAGCTATGGGAAAATTGATAATCACATCTAAAGACAAGCAGATACAAATACGCTCAGATCTATCAATGGAAACTATGAAGAACAGAAGAGAGTGGATCACTATATTCCAAAAATGCACGAAAACAACACAAATCCAAGGAAACGCTATTCAGCGAAATTATCTATCAAATTTTATGGAAAAAGAAGGGACTTCTCAGACAAGGAAAATTTCATAGAGTATGTTTAAAGGAAGCCACCTCTACAAAAGGTCCTCACTGAACCATTGGGGGCAGAGAAACAACAATCACCAAGCACATATAAGAGACACTCACACAGAACTCTACCCAGAGATCATCAAAGGGAAAACAGGCCCCAAGATAACTCTGGCTCAGTCATGGAAAGAAGGCCAGAGTGAACCACAAATAGACGATTTGACTTCATAGATGTCTACAGAGCTCTCGACCCAATCACAAAAAATAATTCTTATTATTTTCAAGCTTGCATGGCATATACTCAAAGATAGGTCAAAGGCTAGGGCACAAGTCAAATCTGCATAAATTTAAGCTCATTGATATCATGCAGACATTTCTCTCTGACCACTGTGCCATAAGATTGAAAATCAACAAATGGAAGATAAAGAAAATGAGATTAAACAATTGGAGGATGAATAACTCCCTGTTGCAAAAGGAGTGTGTACTGGCCCAGATCAAAGATGAAATTGGGAAATTTCTAGAAACCAATGAGAATGAGAAAATGACATACCAAAGCTTATGGATACAGTAAAGGTGATCATTAGAGGAAGTTTCATAGCATTATATGCAGGCATAATAAAGGAATTGAGAGTTATTACTGATGCATGAGCACAAAACCTACAACAACTACAGTGGGGTCAAAAAGACAACCCAGCTAATAGCAACAAAAAAAAAAGAAAAGAAAAAAAGAAAAATTAGGTCTGAGATTCAGGAGAGGGAAAATAAGGAAACAGTGGGAAAAATAATGTGGCTAAAATTTGGTTCTTTGAAAGGATACCTCAAATTGACATACCTCTCGCAAATTTAACCAAAGAAGGGAAGGCACACACTTCAAGAACAAGGATGAGGGTTGAAAGAGGGGACATTACAATAGACCCTGGTGAAATCAAAAGGATAGTGAAATAGCAGTATGAAGGACTGTATTCCAATGAATTCAACAACTTGGAAGTCATGGATACATTCTTGGAAAAACCAATCCCTCCCTAGACTATCCCCAATTGCTCTCAAAAACCTAAACAAATCCATATTAATACAAGAAATAGATAAGGTCATCAAGGTATTACCAGTAAAAAAAACACCCTGGACCCAAATGGATTCACTGGAGAATTCTATCAAGCATTTAGGGAAGAATTGACACCAATCCTATATAAATCTTCAGAACAAAGAAAAAAATGACAAACTACCAAAATCCTTCTATGAAGCTAGTATAACACTGATAGCTAAACTAGGTGAGAATTTCAAAAGATTTAAGCACTACAGATCAATTTCCCTAATGAATATTGATGCAAAAATCCTTAACAAAGTACTAGTCAACAGAATGCAACAGTGTATAAAACAAATAATTCACTATGATGAAGTAGGACTCATACTACGGAAACAGGGATGGTTCAACATAAGAAAGACCATTAGTATAATTTGCCACATTGGCATGAAAAACTCTAAGCACCACATGTTAATATTGATACATGGAGGGAAAGCATTTGACAACATCCAACACCAATTCCTGTTTAAGACATTCGAGATGCTAGGAATGGAAGGAAAATTCCTCGAGACAATACAATCTATATATATATATATATATGGAAAATCCAACAACCAACGTGGTAGTAAGTGGAGAATAGATGAACACAATCCCACTGAATAAATGGACCAGACAATGATGCCCCTTGTCCCAACTCTTAATTTAATATCATACTGGAGGTTTAGCTAACAGCATTACATGAAGAAAAGAAATCAATGGAATGTATCTGGGGAAAGAAGAAATGAAACTATCGTTATTTGTAGAGGATATTACTTTATAAGTGGAAAATTCCAAAAAGTTCACAAGGGGAGTACTGGAAGTAATAGAGGAGTATGGCAGAGTGGCCGGATACAAGATCAACAAACAAAAGTTTATCAGACTGCTTACTATACACATGAGATAAGACCACAGAAAAAGAGATTAAAAAGGAGGTACCTTTCACAATGACCAAGCACAAGTTGAAATATCTAGGCATATACCTGACTAAAAGGACATGCTTGAGGATTGGAAACTTCAATGTAGTTAAGATATCAGTTCTACCCAAGGAACTATATAAGTTTAATGCAACTCTGATACAATTGCCCTCATCTTTCTTCAAAGAAATGGAAAAATGGATTACCAACTTCATATGGAGAGGAAAGAAGCCCCAAATTATCAGAGGACTCCTCAAGGAGAAGAACACAGTGGAAGGGTTTGCTTTATCTGACTTTTACACATTTTATGCAGTCACAGTGGTTAAAACCACATTGCATTTGCATAATAATAGACACTCAGATCAATGGAAAAAATGGAAAACCCAGAAATAAAACATCACCAAATAGAAAATTGATCTTTAACAAGGGTTCCAAAAATATCAAATATCAGATGCCCTCTTCAACAAGTGGTGCAGGAAAAATTGGATATCTACCTGCAGAAAAATGGAGCAAGACCCTTAACTCACTCTATGCCCAAGAATAAACTCAAGGTGGATTACAGAACTTGAGGTAAAACCCCAAAATATTAGACTCATCAATGAGAAAATCGGGATCAACTTAACAACTTTGGCATAGGTTATCAGAAATAGGGAAGTAGACAAACACAGAGGAGGCACACATTGACAAGTGGGATATACTGAAGTTAAAACACCTGTGTACTTCTAAAGAATTCAACAAGAGAGTAATAAGAGAACCCATGGACTGGGACAACATCTTAGCAATGACATATCAGACAAAGACCTCATCGCTAAAATCTAAAATACCCTGGTAATGTCTAAAAAAAAAACAAAACTGCCCACTGAGGAGATGGACAAAGGACATGAAAAGAAGTTTCAGTGAGGCAGAAACCTGAATATTTCTCTTAAACATATGAGAAAATGTCCTTGGTTATTAGCCATAAGAGAAATTTGAATTAAATTCAATGAAATTGAAATTCCACCTAACACCCTCAAAGACAGCCCAAGTCAAAAAATCAGAATGAAGCAAATGTTGGATGGGGCTGTCGGGTGACAGAAACTCTCATCCACTACTGGTGAACCTATAGGTAAGTACAGACATTATGGAAGTTGATTTGTTGATATCTAAAACAAAAGGAAATTGAGCTAACTTAGGACCCAGCAGTCCCCTACTGGACATATACCCAGAAGACAAAGAAACAAGCCACAGCCAAACATCTGTACTCAAATGTTCATTGCAGCACAGTTCACAATTGCAAGGAGTTGGAAACAACCCAAATATTCATCAACTGATGAATGGATTAAAAAGCTGTTATATATATATATATATATATATATATATATATATATATACACAATGAAGTACTACACATCACTGAAAAGCAATATACATACAATGCAGTATTACACATCACTAAAAAGCAATGATGAATGCGTGAATCATATCACTACACGGGAAGAACTGGAGGAAATTATGCTAAGTAAGGTAAGCCAAGTGCAAAAGGATAAGTACAACCTGAGTCCTCTGAGGTAAGCTTTTAAAAAATGCAAAAGGGGCATAAAAGGGCATAGGGAAAGTGCTACTGACTACAGAAAGTCCTGGGGCAAGGCCCAAGTAGTATGGCAGGAGCCAGACCAACTTCAGGGTTACATATGGGAGCCAGCTGAGGAGGGTGGGGTGGAGGAAGATACTGATGTGTAGTGGGGGACTGGGCCACTAATGCGCCCAAGGGGGGCATACTGTTTGTCTCTCCACACAGAAAGAGGGACCAAAATTTACCTGGTATTCCAGGATGATAATGCAGTGTGATGGTGAATAGTAGGGATCCAGAGGTCTAAGGGCCCAGTTCCAATCCCAACTATGTGGACAGCCTTCCCTCCCTCTGGAAGAATTTGCTTTGGAGGCCAGCACTTAGGGTGCAGGTTGAGGAGAGGGACATGTCTGATCAGAGCACATGAGAGCAAATGAAGGGGGATGAAGAGAAAGCGGCATGCCCCCTGGCCCCCTGAGCCTTGAGGACAATCTCCCCACTCAGACCAGCCATTGTGTAGAGGATCACAGGGTGGCACCTTTGCACACCCAAGGCTCTATGGGAACAACATTGGAGAAGCAGGATCAGGAGTGCACCCCAGTTGGGAGTCACCCCACCACAGGACACGGAGGAAAAACATTTAGGGCATGCAGCAGAGCAACAGGAGCAACAGAACATGGAGTTCCTAAGAGAGTGCCAAGGACATATTTTGGGGCCAGGATGTGGCACCCCATCCAACTCAACCAGAGAATACTCCTGGAGGTCAATGAACAGACCTTGAACTAGTTACAGGTTTTTCTTTTGTTCTTATTATTTTTATTTTATTATTTTCACATATTTACATATTTTTCTGGATATTTTTGGTTGTTGTTGTGATCATTTTTTTTACTTTTGTTGCTTCATCTTGTGATGTCCTGTTCTTTTTTCTTTCTTTCTTTGTATATACCATTGTCTCTGCAAGTCTATTTAGGTAAGATAGACTGGATGATCAATCTGGAGGAGGAAACAATGAGACTGATGGTTCTGGGGAAAATTGGGAGGTGGGGGACAAGAGATGATGTTGACCAACCCAAGGATAAGGGAAAACAAGTGATCCAAAATCAGTAGCAAGGTGGGTGTAAGAGGCCTGATTGTGAGTGTTCTAGAGTAATGTAATAGAGAAAAATTACTGAAACCCAAATGAAGCATGAGCATGATGGTGGGATAAGAGGAAAGCAAAAGGACATAGAGGAAAGAGCTCAAAGGCAAAGGGCAATTAGAGAGGTCTAAATATCAGTATGAACTTAAGTAAATATATCTATGTATGATAATGGGGAAATAGATCTACATGCATATATTTATTGGGTTAGTTTTAAGGCAGCGGGTGGACATGGACCTCCACTGAAGTATTTCCTCAATGCAAAAACACTTTGTTCTATTAAATTGTCATTCCATGATGTTCACCTTCCCGACACAATCACTGAAGACAAATGAGAGAGTAATCAAATTGGTGAAGAAAACTGATGGTGCCTGGCTACAAAAGATATAGCATCTGGGGTCTTAAATACTTGAATGTAAATAGGCAGCCATCTACCTCAGAAGCGACAAAGCCCACATGAAAGAAACACACAAGTCTGTGTGACCACATGGTGCCAATGGAATCAGTTATCAGGCATCAAAGACAAAAATCGTATCATTGTGTGTCCATGTTTCTGATAATATCACTGAAGACAAATGTATGATAATATCACTGAAGACAAATGTGTGCATAAGCAAATGTGGTGAAGAAAACTGATGGTGCCTGGCTCTCAAAAGATATAATGTCTGTGGTCTTAAAGACTTGAAGGTAAACAAATGGCCAGGCAGTTCATAAGAAATAAAGCACACATGGAAGAAGTACACCAGCCTGTATGACTATGAGGTGTCAAAGGGATCAGGTATCAGGCATCAAAGAACTAAAAATTATATCATTATAAATGAAGGGGAGTACGGATTGGAGACCCAAAGCCCATCTGTAGGTGAAGCGACATCGACATCCCCTCACAAAAGGGTCACGGGAAGGAGATACGCTAGTCAGGGTGCAGTGCAGCAACGATGAAATATGCAACTCTCCTCTATTTTTAAAGGCTTCCTCCCTCCCACTATCAAGATCCCAATTCTGCCTTAAAAATCCAGTTAGACCAGAGCATGTACACTGCTACAGATAGGAACCAGTAACATGGGGAATCCAGGACAGATGATCTTTTCAGGACCGGTGGTGAGAGTTGCAATATTGGGAAAGTGGAAGGAAGGTGGAGTAGAAAGGGAAAACTGATTATAAGGACCTACACATAAACTCCTCCCCCAGGTATGGACAACAGGGAAGAAGGTGAAGGAAGACTTCAGACAGTATACAATATGACAAAATAACAATTTATAAATTATCAAGGTTTCATGAGAGAGAGGGGAGTGGGTAGTGAGGGAAAAAATTCCAAGTGCTTAAGTAGAAAGAAAATGTTCTGAGAATGTTGATGACAACAAATGTACAAATGTGATTTGCATACAATGGATGTATGTTTGGAGTATGATGAATTGTATGTGCCCCTAATAAAATGATTTAAAAATATATAGTATCAACAATAACTTTAAAAGTTTAACAAGCTAATTCAGCAAACAAGCTATAACTAGAGTTAAAATCCTTCAAAACGGACTCCTTCCTCCTCATAAATCAGAGCTTCAGGGGTCACTGGTATGAGGTTATCAACATAGGCATTGTCATCATCACTGAGTTCACAGTCATCACCATCACTGTTGTTGTTCTGATACAAAGCATTGAGTTCACTACTGTCCATAGCAATACCAATGCCACATTTCTTGAAGACACACTTCACCATTTCCTCTGGAATCTCTTCCCATGTATCACGAACCTACTTTGCTATCAGTCTTATGCTGGGCTTCATCAGATTTCCAATTTTTGTCAGTCAGGCTTGACCAGATGGCATACATCCATGTCACATGTTTTTCACAAAGTCTTTGAAACCTTTATTTAAACACACATCTAAGGGCTGCAATACAAAAGTAAGCCCACCTGGAATAACTGTCAAAGTCAGTTTAGAAGAATTTGCCAATTTTTTTTATGTCATTGCATGTGTGGGCTCTGAACATATTCCAAACTAACAATGATGCTTTTTCTTTTAGACTGCTCCTGGTTGTTCCAAATTTCTTCCATTCATTTTTTTGTTCTGTCTTCATCCATCCAGCCTTTAAAATGTGAACATCCTATAATTCACGGTGGGAATTTGTCCTTTTTAGGCACGATCTTTCTTTGAAAAATAGTCATAGGCCATGGCTTAATTCCATTATCCAGAGATGAAAAAAAAATGACTGTGAGAAATTCTTTTTGAACTTCCTGTGGTTCTAAGTAACATAAGTAGCTTTGTCTCCCAAACTTGCCACAGATTTTTCGCTTGGAAGATTGAGGGTCACAGGTGGTTCGTTCATATACCCAAGATCTTCCAGGCCATAGTTATGGATACTTCTTTGTTTTATGATGAACAACTGGAATGACATCACTTTTACATCAAGGACTGTTGACAAATTTGGTGAAATCATTGTCTTTTGCAAACATAGGGCAAATCTATTTATGAAGCAGGACAACATTCTGCTGGCGCAACACAATTTTCAGTGCCTGGTGCTTTTAATTTGTCATCTTTAGCCATTTGAAGGGGATGGAAATGAGTTTTCATGCGTGTCAAGCAGTAACCATTGTGACAGTAGTCCACAGCTCATTTATGTAATTCAGTCTGTAGAGCCCCATATGAAGTCATTACCTCGTTTAGATATGGGAGGTGTTAATGCAACATATGCAGTAACACAATGCATCCATAACATAGTGGGTATATTATAAGGCCAGTACAGGCTGTTCTATGCAAGCATAGTCAATACTGGGTCCAGATAAGGGTAAATAAGAAAATTAAAAAATAAACTATAGCAGACTAAGTACTCTAAATAAACGTACTGTATATCGAAGCCCAGGGGTACACTGGTACTTGTATTCAGCAATGACTGGGTGGAGCAAGGGCTGTGAGCAAGCACCAGTAAGACTGTGAAGGCTACATCATTGGTCACAGCCCTGAAGAAGAGCAGGAGAAGAGCAATGGCATCTGACACTCATCTGACAAGGAAGCGGTGTACCCCAGGAACCAGCACACAGAAGCAGGCAGGTTCTTGCCAAGTATGGCAAGGATGACACAGGCGCTGTTGGTGTGCTAGGTCAAAGACGAGTGGTGATAACAGCTGTCATGGGACCACCCACAGTGGCTGCAGGCACCAGGAGATGAACAGAAGAGACTGGAGACCACCTTCACAGCACTGGAGGACCAGTAAGTTGGACTCTCACTCAAGTATTAGCTGAGGGTTTATTTTCATCATTAAGAAAATATGCTGAAAAACTTGGCTTATAAATGAGTACATATGGTAAATTGATTAGAAATTGTTATGTTCACATTGTACACCAGGCCAATCACTAAAAGAAAAGTAAAATATGTGTGGTAAATGCTAAATACATGAAGAGATGAAAAAGTACTCATATAACTCAAGGAAGGGTGGAAAGTTAAAATAAAAGAAACAGAAAGGGGAAATTTAAATGGTTGCCTAAACCCCCAAATGCATATATTATCGTTGTAGTAGATGTATGCGATGCAAGATGATCAGTTTAGTTAGTAAAATGGCGGAGAATTACTTAAAGTGGATCTTCTAGCCAAATTCTCTAACTCCTACCAATCAATTTTTCCCTGCATGAATCTGTTAAGAAGATGGGAGAACATTATGACAGAATTTACCTAATAGTAATTGCAAACATGATTTTGAGGAGAGCCATCTTGTGTATCAAATGAATCCTCTGAAAAGCAGGAGGTGATCCCATCCTCTGGACCAAGGATTTCTACTCACTGAGTTTCTTGGATCCAGAAGACAATTATACAAACTATCAGAGGAGCAGCATCCAGAGCATGAAATAGAATGATAGATTTCTTCACACAGAGATCAGGTAAAGCTGACTACTTTTGTGCAAGAGGTTGCCTGGCAGAGTAGAATACATCTAAGCACTTAATTGAGGGTCTAAGCATCTTTACATTGAGGCTTACTGGAGTAGAGTGGCTCTAGGCAATTAATTCAGGGATCTGGGTTTGTTGATCCAAGGAGCTTGAGCTGAATGCCATCAGGTTGAGGTTTACAGCAGAGGGTATTCTCGTTGGGGCATTTATCTGCAAACCTGAAATCACTTTGAAGCATGTCCTTATAAACAATTATTCTGAGCATTTCTCACTGTCATTACAACTTTTTTTAACTTCCTTAACATTTTTAATAGTAAATGTTGCATGTGAGGTTTCTGTTGCAATAGATATTGAGCCCAACAGAATAGAACAGAGATAATAAATTTTCCCACTATATGCTACTTAGAACATTTATTTTGAATAAAGTGATCTAAGTAGATTAAAAATCCATATGGGCAAATATTTAAATAAAAATTTTAATGAAGAGGTCATATAGATACAAATTGACATGCCACATATGGTCAAGATTGTGTCAGAATCTTGAAATTTTGATTTAAATCACAGAGATATTAGCATATACATATTATTATTGTTGTTCCTGTTAGGTGCTATCAAGTTGGCTCTAACCCCCAGCAACTCTATACACAACAAGAACAAACACCTTACTGTCCTGGTCCATGCTCATACTGCTCTTCTGGCTGAGTCTATTCACACAGCATCGGTGTCAAGCTCTCTGACTAAGGGCTGCCTTCTCTTTTGCAGTCCTTCCACTTTACCAAACATGAGGTGCTTCTCCCAGGACTGGTCTTTCCTGAAAACATGTCCAAAGTACGTCAGAAAAATTTTGCCACCCTTGAATCTAAGGCTTTACTTCTTCCATCACAGATCAATTTATTCTTTTAGCATTCCATGATACTTTCAAAATTCTTCTCCAGTACCACAATTCAAGCATACCAATTTTTCTTCAGTTTTCTTACTCCATGTCCAACTTTCACATGCATATGATGCAAGGGAGAATACCAAGAGTTGTGCCAGGCACACAATTGTCTTCAAAATAGCATCCTCATTATTCCATATTCTAAAGAGCAGTAGATTAATCTAGTGCAATGCATCTGTTGATTTCTTGACTGATGCTTCCTTGAGCATTGATTGTGGATCCATAAGCAAGACGAAGATCCTTAATAACCTCTTCTCCATGAAGCCTGACTTTGATGGTTCGGATCTGCTGGTTCAGTTGTAAAGATTATGGTCTCCCTTGCAGTGAGTTGTAATCTGAACTGCAGGCTGATCTTTATCAGCAGAGCTTTAATTCCTTCTTACTTTCAGCAAGCAAGGTTGTGTCATGTGCTAATCACAGGTTGTGAATAAGCCTTTCTCCAGTCCTGATGTTGCATTGCTCTTCATATGATCCAGCTTCACTAGTGATTGCTCAGCATACACATAGAATAAATATGTTGAGAGAAAACAACCTGATGTATCCTAATTTAAATCATCTGACAGTTCCTCGTTCTGTTCACATAACTGCCTCATGATACACATACAATGTGTATGAGCACAAGAAAATGGTCTGCAATCTCAATTTCTTTCAATGATATCCACAATTTAATATGGTTCCACAGTTGAATGCTCTTGCATGATCAATAAAATACAAGTGAATATTTTTCTGGTAATCTCAGCTTTCAGCTAAGACCCATCTGACATAAAGAATGTTATTATGTGTTCCATTTCCTTTCCTAATTCTACTGAAACCATTGTTGGATGATCTTAAGCAAAATTTTACTTGTATGCAGTATCACTGATATTGTTCTATTTTATTGGGTCACCTTTCTTTGGAATGGACACAGAAATGGATCCCTTCTAATCATTTGGCCAGGTAGCTATCACCCAAATTTCCTGCTATAGACCAGGGAGTGCTTCCAGAGCTTCTTTAGCTTTATGAAGCACCTCAGTGGGTATTCTGTCAATACAAGGAGTCTTGTTTTTAGCTAATTCACTTACTGCGGTGTGAACTTCCTTCAGCTTCACTGGTCTTCTCTCATATGTTCCCTCCTGAAATGTTGGAATGTCAAATACTTCTTTGTGGAGCAGTGACTTTGTGTTATCTTTTCATCTTTTCTTGATGCTTCCTGTATCATTCAATGTTTGCCTACTTGATATTTCAAAATTGCAACTTAAGACTTGATTTTATTGTTGAATTATTTTCATTTCATGTACTGTGTGCTTTTCCCTCTTATTTTCTAACTCTAGTTCCCTACATATTTTCTTACATTTGGCTTTGTCTTCTGAAGCTGTCCTCTGAAATTTTCTATTCAGCTTCTTGACTTAATTTTTTCTGCCATTTGTTTTAGCTATCTAAGATGCAGAGAAAATTTCAGACTTTCTTCAGACAATCACTTTGATATTTTCTTTCTTTTTAATGAATTTTTGCTTTCTTTATGTGTTCTCCAACAGTGCACCAGGTCTTCTATCACTAGTGTTCATTGTGTCAAATATGTTCTTTATAGGTTATGAAAATTCAGGTGAAATAGATTCTTGTGGAATTGTTTTAATTTTTTCAGCTCTACCTTGAAATTTCAAAGGAGAAATTGATGGTCTCTTTCATACTTGACCCCTCATCTGGCTTTAACTGCTGATATTGAGCTTCTCCTTCATGTCGTCTCACAGATGTAGACAATTTGAATTCTGTGGATTCCATTGGGGGAAGTCCATGTGTACACTCAGTCATCTTTTCTGCTGCTAAGAAATTATATTTGCTATAGACATGCTTTTGGTTTTGCAAAATCTAACATAAAATCTCCAGCTTCATTTTAATCGCCAAGTCCATACATTGAAACTACTAGTCCTTTTTGCTCCCAACTTTTGCATACCAATCACCAATATTTATTAATGCATCTTAATTGCTTATTTGATAAATTTATGAATGAAGACATTGGTAGAATTCTTCAATATCTTCATCACTAGTTTTTGTGATTGTTGAATAAAGTTTTCTAATATTTGTATTGATTGGATATTTTTGAAAGTGTAGAAATATACTTAGATCGCAGATAACTTTGTACTTCATGATGTAGTTAGCACGGCCATTTTTGACAAAGAATGCCAGGCCATTCCTTTTGATTGTGTTATTCCTGAAATAGTAAATCATATGATTTTCTGATTCAAAATGGCTGATACCAATCCAGTTCACTTCATTAATAGTGGGATATCCATCGTCATGTGTTCCATTTTATTTTTGACCTGCTACAATTTCCCTAAATTCATACTTTACACATTCTAAGTTATACTCGCTAAATGATTTTTGCAACTGTTCCTGTTTACATTAGAATATTTTTTGTAGCTGTAACATTGAGTTGGAATCCAATAGCAAACGAAGATCCTGAAGGCTCCATTCCCACAGGTTCCACAACTCACGTCTCCATAGCCGACTCCCCTCCAGATAATCAGCATCTCTTCCATTACCTTTTGAATGCCCTTGTACTTGATGGGGCCTATCTTACAGCAGCATTCTGGCAGTATTCTACTTTCCTGTTCAGGTTTTCAGTAGGGCATAATGATTCAAAGCTATGCCTAGGGGTTTCAGCAGCTTCTTCCCGCAAAGTTGGACAAGGTCCTTCTTTCTTCTCTGTCTTTAGTGTGAAAGCTCCTGGGCACCCACTTTTCTGTGGGTCACCCTCTCAACCTTTCACATCAGTGACAGCCTTTCCAGCATCACAGCCACACACAGGCCACCACAGCAGGACAAACTGACAGGCAATGGCTGTTTTACTATGCCTATTATAATATATTTATGTGAAGAGAAAATGGTACATTCACCCAGGAAAATAGTTTGGTCATTTTAAATGAAGATAAACCTGTACAAAACTACTTATAACAGTCGTATCTATAACCACAAAACAGAAATGGTCTTTATTTAATACATGGGAAAGCAAATAACTACAAAGATACAAATCAAGCAAAACTATTAAACAACGAAAGAATACATGCATGGCATGCACCATAGCATTATGAATTAAAGAGGAATTATAGCAATTGATAGCTGCCAGTCTAAAAATGCTACATTCTGTAGGATTTCATTTTTAGATATTCTGATCAAAGCAAAACAAAATGACCAAGTAAAACAAATCAGATCCTCAGTGTCCACGGTTAAATGTTGCAGAAAACACAGGGCATCTGATGATGGCTGGAATGAGATTATTGGATTTATTCTGTATTATAACGATAAAAGTTGTTACATAGATTTCCACATACATTAAAGTTCAGAAATGCACAATTCAAACAAATATTACTTTAAGATTTAAAAGCCCTTTATAAGTGTTTTTCTCTTGATTAAAAACTACTAAAAATCTAGAGGAAAATATCTGTTCTAGTTTCCTAAGCACACTAATGACTCCAAAATTAACATTATGACCGTCGTAGTTTTTTATTTTAAACCCCTAAACACCAGAATGTTGGAGGCAGTTAGAACAGGAGAAACCTCAACATTCATTGAATTGTGCTGAGAAAAGCTTAGAGAATTAACACTCTGTAAGTAAATGTTTTAGCAAGGAACACCATAACGCAAAACATATTATTAAATAAATAGTATAGAAAGAATCCTCTGAAAAACATTCATATGCCCAGAATAAGAGGCAAACTCCCTGTTCTTTGGAGCCTTATCTAATGAATCTAATTAGTAAGCCTCAATAGTCTTGTAGAGGCTTTGGAGATTTTGAAATGAAATTTGAAAATGAAATGAATGTTCTGGTGACTTCAGAAACAGAATGTGAAGATAAGAAATGTAACACGCAGAAAAAGTCACCTTGAATCAGAGCTGACTGGAGGCGCTGCAGAGACTCTAAAGAAGTGTTCTTTCTCTGCAAGATCACCTTTCATTTCAAACTCCCAGCTGCACTAAAATGCCGGGATTGGGAGAAAAACAACTGCCAGCTAGGTAGAAACTAGTGGGAGGTTAATGCTCTTGGGGATAGAAAGTAAAGTCAAATAGTATAAGACCACAAGTAAATTTAGCAAAAGCAAGTTGGCAAAGAAATTGGAGTCTAACTACTCAGGAAAAATAAAATGGGGTGATAATATACCCCATTGCTGAAGGACAGTGATGAAGGTTACCCATTTTAACCTGATCTGGACTAGACTTTTCTTTTTTTTTTTTTTTGTTTGCTTGGCATCACTGCCCTCTGGTGGGTGTGGGAGTCCCACCTTGCTCCTGGAGAGCTGCTGCTGGGTTTGAACTGTCAAGCTAGTGGGCCCCAGGCCCACACTCAACCACTAAGCCACCAGGGCTCAGCAGAGTTTTCATCTTTTTAAGACATTTCTCCAAGATATTTCAAGAGAAGTGCCAAGCTGCTCATCTAATCAGAAAAGTCGAAGTGGGCTGTTTATCAAAGCCTCAAGGCTCATGAAGGGAGTCTAAAATGTGTTTTCTTTTAACCAAGTTTGGTTCGTGCTTTTTACCCTCTCTCTCACCTTCATCCCCACTAGAATCTCCTTTGCCTGAATGGTAGGCCATCACTGTTGCTTGATTAAGGGACCAGTTTCTTGCTTAGTGCTACAAAAGCAAAACTAAACAGATTTGATTTTTAGTTTATAATGGATGCGAGGCATAGAATGAAGGTGTTCTGGACTTCAGAAGCTTAATTCACATGGGGACCCTGAAATGAGGACATACTGATCAGATTCATCTCTGATTTTTCAGGTTTGCTGACCCATGAAGCTTAAGCTGAGTACACTCTGTGTACCAAAGTAGTGAAATTTCAAATTAACAACCTTTGAATAAGACAAGCAGTATAGGTTACTGAAGAATTAAACTGAAATTTGTGCAAGTTTCACAAACTTGAAGCAAGGCAGTAAACTTGAAGCCTATGTAGATAACAATGGATAGACCACTTAGAAAAAAAATTAAGGTTAGAAAAAAAATTAAGGTTTGGTTTGCTGGCTAGCTTAGTATATATCATACTCTGTTAAGGGAAATCAGTAATACTAGTGGGAGAAGAACTTAAAACATAAAAATTAGTGGTCAAATGAAAGTCCTGGACAATGGAGAGTAAATGAAAGCTTCACTGAATTGGTAATTTGTCAGACTCAGACCTCAGAAACTCTTGGTTCATTGGTTACATAGTGATTTTGCTTTAGGATGCTAAGTGTAAGGACAGTAAGTAGTTTGATATATCAAGTTGATTCTCCAGACAAATATGTAGTTTTCTACTCCTCTAAAGAGGTACAGTCTGAAAAACTGACAAGAACAAATCAACGCTGTCTTCCAAGTAAGGGTTTTTTGTTTGTTTTTTCGGTTTTGCTTTTGGTAGAATTTTTACCTTTTATACTAGACCCCTGAATTAGAATCATCTTCAAATATGCTTTGTGCTCGGCTGGATCCTTTTTCTGTCTGTGGAAGCTGCATGATGTATGATTCTGAATGGGTTTCAATAGAGGGACTAAGACAAACTGAAAAGAAATATCAAGTGATCCACTTAAAACTATTCAGTCAATGGAACTCTGTGAATCAAACATTTCTGATCCTCTTGTGCTAGGTTTCCCCAAGATTTTGGATATAAACCATGCAGGGTCAAATTCCTGTTTAAAGAATTGTTTGGGGTATATTCCTGTACAGAAGTATGTTACTCTAGGTAAATTAGGGAAACAAATCTACAGAAACTCATGTTCTGAGATAGTTTTATATATAAGGGTAAGTATACATTAAGAAAACATTCGAACCCAGTGCTATCCAAGTCCATGAGTTCAACATTAAACTATATGTCTGATACCAATCAGCAAAATCTTCTCAATCTAACAGAACACACGCAATAATGCTGTCTGCAGGAGGAAAGCATAAGCAGTGAGGGTTGAAGCATCTCAGCACTGGCAGGGTCTCCAAGGGGATGCTCACAAGCTCTGCATGAACAAGAAAATAGACCCAAGATCATCAGATAAGCAGGTCACTGCTGATGCCAAGAATCAGTAAGCAAGACAACAGACAGTTGGTTGAAGTCCAAAGAAGGGGAGTTCAGGTGATAAAACAGATGCAGGATCTGCATCAAGAAAAAAGCAAAAACTATTATGCTAGTTCTACTTCATTCATATTTGCTGCCATGAAGAGGTCAATGAAGATAAGTGTGGTGAGGAAATCAGAGGCTGCCCAGCTATAATGAAAAATGACATCTGGGATGTTATAGGTTGTTTTAAAATAAAGAGACATGTAAGTGAGGTGTTCGCTAAATCCACACAGAAGAAATACATCAGCTTGTGTGATCCATTGATTGTGCATAATAAAATTTAAGACTAGGAAATGGAATGCTATTGCAGCTTAAATTCTTAGTGCCTAGCTTTCAGAAGAATAGGAATAACAGTGAACATCTAAAATCCATTTCACGGTCCCCACGTGGATTAAGCTCCTGAAAAACTCCTCTGATCATTTACCTGGGATAGGAACAATCTTGCTACCCAAAGACATCGACAGATGCAGTTGGGTTAAAAAAGTTTTATCATTTGTTCTTCCTCTGACTCATTTTAAATTTGTTATAGATTTCATTAGCTTCTGTTTATCTTTGCACAGAGGTCATAAAATGTCTCATTTGAGGTTATAAAGTGATTTGCTTTGTTATTGTTGTTGGGTTTTTTTTTGGGGGGGGTCATTGTGTTATTTTGCATACATGTAATCCAGGATGGACAAGTCAATAGAGGGAGCAACTGGATTAATTTTTGTTAGGGTAATGACTGAGAAGGTTGGGGAATATGGGAAGCTAGTAATAATGAATAACAATGAATACATTGTAAAATGTGCTGCAGGTATGACTGTACAACTATTTTAAGTATTTTAAACCATTGAATTGCATTATATGTGAATGATATGTCAATAAAACCATTGCTTCAAAAAAATCAACACAAAAGGACCATTTGCTCTGAAATTCCATCCATCATGCAGAGGCAGTGAATTAGTTAATGTAGCACTTCCAGTCAAAGTCTTTACCTTCCACCAAAGAACCTTTACCTACTTGGATCTGATAAGAAGATAGGTGAATCTATACATTTTATATTCTATATATGAATATATATGAATATATATCCTATATGAATGTATATATGAATATTTCCTATATATGAATATATAGGAAAGCAAGTGATATTTGTCCTTTTATAACTGTCTTATTTCATCCAGCATACTGTTTAAAAGCTTCATCCACGTTGTAGCATGTACCAGGACTTCATTTCTCATTAGAGCTCAATGCAGTTTCATTTTACAGTCGCATCACATTTTCTTTCTCCTCTAGCTATTGAGGAACATCTGAATTTGACCCACATGAATGCTGGCACAATGTGTGTAAGTGCTCTAGCATCTGTTTGAGTCTTTGCTCATCAGAGGTGAATCTGGTCAGTATGTCCCCTTCTTACCAGGTCCATGCAGGTAAAGATTATTTGGTGAGTGCCACCCTGCTATGTGAAAATGAATCTTCTAAGAAACCAGAGGGAAGATCTCATTGACACAAGAGCTGGTGCAACACAGTCTGTGGATCTGAGATCCCTGGGAAGGAAACCTGCTGGATCCAGAAACAGACCATTTAGGGAGCAACGCAGGGCCAGGACCCAGGCATGGAACCCACTGGTGAACTTTCCAACTTATGGAGCAAGTAAAGATAAGTGCTTTTGAGCAAGAGTTGGGCCTTCAGACTGAGGTACCTCCAGACACTTAGTTTGGGAAGTCAGGCTTGCTGACCCCTGAAGCTTAAGCTGAATACCTTCTACTTAAGGCTTTCAGTAGAGTGGTATGTTCCTTGGACAGTTAATAGCAGACTTGACAGAAATTTGTACCCTCATGATAAACAAACAAACAAACAAACAAACAAAAGCAACTGGCTCTGAGCATTGGCATAGAAACCTGTTAATTCTCTTATTTGTAAAAAAATGCTTTTATCATTAATTTTTTTCTCTGAGTTCTGTGTTTCACTATGGCAATGGATATATGAACCTAAAATTCAAATAAAGAGGCAAAATAAAGAACACTCATTAAAATAACACACCTGGCTGTATCTCAAATAATTGAAAGCAAAGACTCAAACAGATACTAGAGCACTTAGACATATTGTGGCAGTATTCACATGGGTAATGGGTGGAAATAATTCGGATGTTCCTCAATAGCTAGAGGAGAAGGAAAATGTGATGTGACTATAAAATGAAACTGCAGTGAGCTGTAATGAGAAATGAAGTCATGGTACATGCTACAACATGGACAAAGCTTTTAAACAGTATGCTGGATAGAATAAGACAGTTACAAAAGGACAAATATCGCTTACCTCCTTATATATGAACTATGCAGAATAGGCAAATGTACAGGTACAAAAGCACTAAGTTAGAGACTGTCAGGGACTGGGAGCAACAGGGGACAAAGATTTGTTGCTTAAAAATATAAGTTTATTTGAGGTCATTGGAAGGAGATAGTGATACTTATACAACATATTGATTTCAATTCATTTCACTAATCTGTACATTTAAAGTGATTATATTCAACTTTTTATATACTTATTTTACATAATGCTTTTTAACTTAAAAATTCATTAGTATATATCTGCTTATATTTTCAGATGTGAGATATAATTCTTCTTATATCACTCACTTACTCCCGACCATTGAGTTAATTCTGATTGAGACATCCTAAATATTTCCCCACTATCTTCCACAGTATACCAAGGCATGTGTGGCAGTTCAGCTTGGTTTATTGCAGCCTCTCCATGTTTCAGGAACCCAAGCAAATAAACTGTTTATCATTTTTTATCCTCCCCACATGAAATATTAAATTAAGAATCTGTGCTTCGTAGACCATCTCAGTAAACTTAGAGAGCTCCAACTCCATGTTCCTTGCAAATTTACTGCAAACCCTTACTAGTAGACAGTCTCACTGATATTTTCCAGGTTTCTGTTTGTACAGAGTACAAAAATCAGGCAGTTGTTTTGGAATATAATGGACATTTTCCTCAGTCACAACAGGGCTAGCTGTGACTTATTTACATGTTCAGAAAGAATAATGTGTGATAGGCATGTTTCCTCTGCACAACAGTAAAGTATTGTAAGGCATCTGCTTCAGGCAGTACCCCAGACAATTCCCTGGGTTTCATATCAGCTGACACAGTTGTGGTAATCCCAAATGTGTGTGAAAAACATAATGCATGTACTGATGATGCTCTAGCAGAAAAAGATAAAGTAAAATATCACATGGGAGGAGTGGTGCTGTTGGCAGGAGTGAATCCATGTAGTTTATTTTTCAATGTCTTATCTTCCTGATTATCTGTTAATCATGCATGCCTCCAACATAAGTTTCAAGATCCCATTACTTTCCATTAGTTCAGGCCGGAATCTCTATCAGTCTTGCAATTCAGTATCACATTTTTAAAAAAGTTTTTATAGCATATATTTCATATATAATACAATTCAGTAATTTAGCTGTATTATAGAGAGTTGTACAATCATCCCCACAATCAATTTTAGGACAAGTGCTTCCCTTTTGCATTCATTTTGTTCATTATCATCAGCTCCTCACCTTCCCCCGAGACCCTAACAACACTTCCAAAGAAACCATCAATCCTGTCCTTTGCTATAGCCCTAACCATACTGGATTTTATATACCCCAAACATAGAAAGTAAAATACAGAAAAATGAAACAAAGGAAAAACCCACTGCATTCCTCATGCTCTCAAGGCTACTCAGTTGTCTGGTATTTGATCAGAAAGAATTCATAAAATGCTTGAGCCTTGCATGACAATTTAGCATTTCTTATGAAAAGACTTTGAGTTTGGTTTATGGCACTTATCAACTCTGTTACTACAAGATATAAGACTAATCAGAGCACAAATGGACATGTGGAGGTCTTTTAAGTGGTGCTTTATCTGTGACTAAACAACCCTGAGCTCATCCCTTTCGTTAGAACCAGACAACAAACTTTCCTATATTTCTCACTCTGAAAACTGGGCAGACCAGGGTAGAACATACAGTCACCTAGAGCCCCACTTATCACTGATACCTGACCCATCAACGGTGATATTGAAGAGAGTAACATTGCCACCCCACAGCATGGATTAACAATGTCCTTTTTGCTCATTGAGAAACTTACCAGGATAATGGGGGTGGAGTGATCAATACCCTTAAAACTAATCATACTTAAGAATTAATTTAAAAATCTATGTCTATATTTTGTTAATTAGCTATATTCTAGAACCACTCCACATGTGAACTGCCCTATTTGAACTCTCTAGAGAAACAAACCCAATTCAGTTTGCACATGTACATGCAGAGAAGTTTATATCCAGAAAATGACTTAACAGTTACATAGATGAGCAAGCACCATTCCCGTGAATAGCAACTTCTTCTGACTCACATAATTGCAGGGCCTGTTTTTTTTTTTTAATTAGCAGATCAAATATGTGCTTTGGGATACTGAGATGAATAAATAAAAGGTCAGCAGGTAAAACAGCAGGCTGCTGATGACTGTCTATATCATTAAGCAATACAACTGGCTAATATCCCAAGTCCAAAGAACGAAGGTCAGAAATGAAGCCCTGGAGTATGCAGAATCCAAACCCATAAGACAAACCAGCCAAGAAATAAAAATGGTTCCCTAGTGGCCACTTGTATTGGGATTACACATCCTGAGGAGATCTAACCAAGTAGACACAAAACCTTTTATTACAAGATTTTAAGAAGCTATAACATGAAAAACAAGTCAGAAAAGACAGCATGTGACTTATGAAATTTTCACAAAAATCAATAGTATTTTGAATCTATAGATAACTTGATTTAAATATGCAAGTAGGCTACTTCATGAGACTCACTCAAAAAACTCACGGTCATAAAGTCTACTCAAACCCATTGCAACCCTATAGGGCATGGCTGAACTGCCCCTGTGGGTTCCTGGTCAGTCATAGAAATCACAGCTCTCCTCTGCAGGAGCAGCTAGCTGAGAGACCTTGTGGGTTGCAGGCTATGGAATGCACACTGCACCATGAGGACCCCATCATATTGCACAGAGAGCCAAAACCTTATGCTTACAATCTTTCATTTTTTCCCCAAACCAACATATGGTTTATATGTTGTTAATTGGGCTAGAAGTTATACCACGAGAATTTCTAATATCAGCAGGATAACTCATGGTGGACAGATTTCAGTGCAACTTTCAAACAAAATCAGACTTGAAAAAACAGTCCTGACAATGTGCTCTGGAAAACAAGAGTAGTGAACATTTCTGTTGTGTTTTGGTAAAATATAGAGGCCTAATGCGGGCAATGCAAACTTTCAGTGAGATAGTTTTGCCTAATTGCTATAACAGGAGATTCACACATGCTGGTGACTATAAAGGGTGACTCAGAAAAGTCAAGAATTCAGTCTGCTGTACATCAGGTTGCCATGTGTAGAAGTCAATCAACCTGACAACAGCTAACTATAAGAGAATCATGTATCTTAGTGTGAAAATCACTTGACGAATATACTGATTCTATGTGACACTCAATATCCGCAGATTGTAAAATCTCACATATATTAGGCCCATTATAAATATTTTGTGATATTATGATTAGGGTCCTTATTATTATTTACTTAACCTGAGATGGGAGAGGTGTTAGGATTTTTTAAAAACATTTTATTGGGGGTCATACAATTCTTATCACAATCCATATATACAACAATTGTATGCCAAATGTGGCAGACATGTACTTGATGTCAATTTCATGATTGAGATGTAGAGGTGGAGTCTAGCCTCTTAATCTGGAGATAGGTGATGAGGTCTCTGTGTGGGCAGAGCTTTCTCCTGAGAATTCTGGGAAGTCTCCCGGTATTTCCGAAATGAAGTAGAGAGACTTGATTCAGTCTCTAGGAGACGAACTACTGACAAGATGAGATGACAGCATGCTGATTCCTGGAGAATGGAGAAGCTGGAGGAGAGGCCACATGGGCTTGCCCTGATGGAGCCAAATCTCTGGGACTGGAGAAACCAGTGCTGAGATGCTTGGGAGGCCATGGGGAAACCTCTGCCAATGCTTAGATGCTTTACTGCCGCTGGATGCTGCAGATAGTAGAATTCAAACTATGACAATGGTGGGGAGGAAACACTGAAGGACCAGGGAAAGCTGTATGTCTCAACATTGCCACACTGCACCTTGATTGACTCATCTCGCTCCCATGATCCCTCTGCAAGAGGATGTCCTATTATCCTCAGGTAACAGGGTTACCTGGGCCTTGGGTTCCCAATCTGCACTCCCCATCATTTGCAATGATAAAATTTTTAGTTCCTTGATGCCAGATCTTTTTGACACCTCCTGATCACAAAGGCTGGTGTGCTTCCTCCATGTGGGCTTTAGGGCCTCTGAGCTTGCTTGCACTTCTCTACCCTCAAGCCTTTAAGATCCCAGACGTTATCCCTTCTGATAGTGGTGCACCAACAGCCTTCTGCATCACACCCATTTATGCAATCATTTGTCTTCGACAATCACATCAGGAAGGTGTGCACACAATATGATTTTTTTGCCTTTGATGCCCGATAACTAATTTCTTTAAGCCCTTATGTTCACACAGGCGGGTGCGCTTCTTCCTTGTGGGCCCCATTGCTTCCGAGCCAGATGGCCACTTGTTTACCTTCAAGCCTTTATCTTTTGATAGTCAGGCACCATCATCTTTCTACACTACTTTTGTTTATGGGCAATTTGTCTTCAGTGATTATGTCGGGAAGGTGAGTATAATGGAATGTCGTTTTAATAGAACAAAGTGTTCTTACATTGAGGAAGTGCTTGAGTGGAGGCCCAATGTACATCTGCTGCTTCAATTCTAACTCTATAAATACACACATATAGATCTATTTCCCATCGTGATAAATATATTTACCTTTGTATATGTCTGTATTTAGACTTCTATAAATGCCATTTGCCTCCTATTTTTTTTCCTCTGTTTCCTTTTACATTCCTTTTGCCCCACTATCATGCTCATGCTTCACTTGGGTTTCAATACTTTTTCTCAGTTACATTACCCTTGACCAATCTCTACCAGGCTTCTCACATGCTCCTTGTCACTGATTTTGGATCATTTGTTGTTCCTTTGTCCCTGGGTTGGTCAATACCACCTCCTTTTCCCCACTTTCCCCTTTTCCCATGCCCACCTGGAATCATCAGTCCCATTACTTTCTCCTACAGACTGTTCATCCTGCCAATATAATCTAGATAAACCTGCAAGATAATAGCATGCACACACACAAAAAGCAAGACATAGGAAGATGAAATGACAAAAGAAAGCAAGCGATGACAACAAAAAAATGTCCGAAATAATATATAAATAAGTAAAAACATAATTATACTACTAATAAAGAAAAAAAACTCTAATTAGTTCAAGGTCTGTTTGTTGACCTCAAGGACTATCCTCTGGTTGAGTCCAATGGGGTGTCATGCCCCTGGTCCCAAAGTCTATCCTTGGCACTCCCTTGGGACCTCCATACTCTGTTCCCCCACCTGCTCTGCTGCACATGTGTAGTGTTTTGCCTTTGCCTTGTGGGATCAGACTGGGTTTATCTCCAGTGCTTTCACAGGATATCCTTGGGTTAGCAAGGGACATCGTGTGTGTTTCATCGTGAGGCTGGTTATATGGTCCTTTCTGTGCATTGACTGCTCTGAGTAGGGATATTGTCCTTAGGGCTTGGTGGACCAGTATGCGCTCTACTCACTGTTCCTCTTCCTTCATTGGCAACCTTGTGCTTTGGTAAAACATGCTTTCTCCCAAGCTGTAGCTTTAATGCTGTCCTCTAAAGTAAATTCTTCTGTGGGGCAGCATGACTGTCCACATAGTTGGGATTGTGGCCAGACCCTCAGACTCCTCCACGGGCTGCCCACTTCATGCCGTCATGCTGCCGTCACAGCCTTGAACACCAGGTTTAAGTTTGATCCCTCTGTCCCTTAGAAGATACAAACAATCCACTCACCTTGGGTAGGTTTGTGCCCTGTTCCCTGGAAATACATTGCTAACTTTCTCTCCTCTCCACCCTCCTTTGTAGTTGACTACCATATGTTTGCCTGGATTTAGTCTGGCCCCTGCCATAGTACCTGGACCTCACCCCTGAAATTTTTGTACACAGTAGTTTTTCCCTATGTCCTTGCCTTTTTTAAAGTTTATCTCAGCTGAATCATGTTGTACTTGTCCTTTTGCACTTGGTTTACTTCATTTAGCATACTTTCTTCCTGTTCTTCTCATGTAACTATATGCTTCATATATTCATCACTGCTTATCAGCGATGCATAGTATACCATTATATGCATGTACCAGAGCTTTTTAATCCATTCAACAGTTGATGGAAATGTGGGTTGTTTCCAACTCCTTGTGCTTGTGAACTGTGCTGCAATGAACATCAGAGCACAGATGAGGGTGTTAGGATTTTGAAATTGATTCTATGATAATCAGTGTCTGTTTATATTTGGTCAAATACTTAGCTTTCATAGACTACACATGTATATACCGGAATAACTATGTACTACTATAGCATTAACCAGAAAAGTATAAAAAAATTCAATCATCTGATGTATGTATGGATTGTGATAAGAGTTGTATGAGTCTAAATGAAATGGTTTTAAAAATTCATTTATAATTTTCCGATTATACTACATACATATAAAAGTATATTTAACTGATATTTTAAATTTCCATATAAGAAGATGAATAATCATGCATCTTTGTGGTGGTCATGTGTTTATGTTAATTTCATGATTGAGATGTATGGGTGGAGTCTAGCCTGTTAATCTAGAGATAGCCATTGAGTTGCCAAAGAGGCCTCCATGTAGGCATAGCTTTCTCTTGAGACTTCTGGAAAATATCGCGATATTTCCTTTGAGGAGATGAGAAGCTATTCCCCCAGTTGTTGGGGATTAGTCTCAGAGATGATGAATTATGGACAAGCCAAGATGTCAGCATCTGAGGAGCTGAAGGAGATGGAGGAGACTTACCCACACTGCCTTACCCTGATGGAACCAGACCTCAGAAGCTGGAGAAGCTACATGGAGACCCCTGCTAGCGCTGAGTTGCTTCTATCACCACTGGATGCTGTTGATGGACCCTGAACCTTGGAAGCGAGGAGCCCTGGGGAGACCCCTGCTGTCGCTGGGACTTTGCACCCCTTGGTCTGTGACTTCATGAATCAGAAGGAGATTGTATAGACTGATATCGGATATATGGGTTCATATCAAACTTATGACTTTGAACTGGACTAGGCTGGGATGCTTTCTCAATGTCCCATTCTTCTAGTATATAAACCTTTTTCTTATATCCATATGTGTGTCTATCAGTTTGTTTCTCTAGCCTACCTGGACTAACACTATCTCACATTGGTCAATTTCTTGAAAAATAAATAAATGAAATAGCTAATTATATGGCATAATGAAAATTACAAAGCCATAAGTTTGACTGAAATTTTTTACTTTTCAAATAGCTTTTTATTAACACAGTTTAATTGATATCACTGAAATAAACACAAAGATCCAATAAAATTCTAAGATATACTTAAATAAAAATAAATAAATATCAAGGGTATACTTTTTATTTAATATTGGCTATAAACATTAACTAATCCTTGTCCTACCCAATTAGAAAATGAGCCAAAGCATCACTTTTCCCCCTCAGGAAGAGAAAGCCCCAGATCAGGCAATTTTACATGATTCACATGGTTGGTAAGTGGTGGGTCACTTATTGGAACTCAAATATCTAAAGGCTAGGATGGTAGCATAAATAACTGAAGTAATTTGAGTCTATGCTGACACAAGAGCACATGCCCTTAGGCACCAACACAGTTATAGGCTTCTTTGCTTGCCTTCCAAATGTCACAGTCTGCTGAGTCATATTTACAAGAGCTAATGGTGGAATGTAAAACCTAAGTAGAGGTTATCTAATAATTGCCTGATGTAAATCCATATCAAATGTAACCACATCTTTTTATTTAAAACAAATAATTTAGGGTAGTGCTTTTATTCTATATTCCACATAAAAGCACATTGAAATATTTGAGATCAAAAGGGCAACATTGTTCCAAGAACTAACCTTAGGAGGATTAGGAAAGAAAGCAAGACAAACAAGAGGGGGAGCAAGATGAGTTATGCTACATTGTAAGAATTGAAGTCAATGACAGAAAAATGTTTATGATTTGTCAAACAGAAAACTGATCTGTTCTATAAACATTCACCCAGTTCACAACAAAATGTTTAAGCACAAATAAGGGGATTCCAAAAATTTTGTGAAAAGCTTACCTAAACAAAACAAGCAAAAAAGATAATCAGATAAAACACACTGACTCTCAAAAACACTAAATCCAATTCAACAGTTCTGCAGGAAGAATTGGGATTAGATTGTTAATTTGTGTTTCAATGAGTTTCTATCACAAAGACTTTTCCTGTGGTTTCATTTTAGTTACTGTTTGTATTTGTGTATTTGTTTGATAGAAATAAAGAACTGCACCAAACAAATACCAGCACTGGATGCTGTACAAAGTTCTGCAAAATATAATTTTTTCATAAGTTTTAAATTAAATGGTAGTAGGACATATAACTAGGCTCAAAGTCAAGATCAGATTATTTTAAAATTTATTCGGCTTTCATTGTCTCTTAACTTATTAGATGCATTCATTGCTTTTTTTGGTACTCAGATACTTGAGTAGCAGAAAATTTCTTTCAGAGGACTAGGCTATTTAAAAAATTTTCAGAAGATAATCCTTTATCAATTTAATTAAATGCTTTTATCAGCTTTTAAACAAACTGTATGGGCTAAAGCAAAACTCTAGACTACTAAAATATCAAGGACATTTTTCCAACCTAAAATTTATAACTTTTACAAAAACTAAACTACTTTTGGGCAAAACCAGAGTCTATACCAGTATCTGTTCTGTTTAGTATTCATTCATATTCATGTGTTTAATACCTATATAACTCACACACCACATATATACTCATATTCATGTATATTCATATATATATTCTCTCATTTCAAAATCCTTTCTGGAGATGATTTGCTGCCAGACATGAGCTTAAAAAAGCCTTTTGCACTGAAGAAAAATTTCAATTTTGACCTTGAAAAAAGTTTGTCAATGGGTCTGGAGCTAAATAAAGTAATGGAGATGAACTGATCTTCAGGTGTACTATATAAAGTCCTTCCAGGTCTGCAACTCAGAATAGATATAAAAATAATTCAATACCAAGATATCCAATTCCGATTTTTCTTATTGCCCAGCCTAGACTTTTCAGGAGAAAAGTCTTTATGCGCTAATCCTCAAAAGCCAGACAATCTTGAATAAAACGATGTCTAAGAACCAGGGTGGCCAATTATTCGAACTCTACAATACTCAATTTGTTAACTGTTCTATTGAGCCAAACCCAGTGGCTTGTTGTCCCAAATAAAGAGGTCATCTTTACAAATCATTGGTTTTAGGACCTACCAAATAAAATCAACTCCAAGAATCATGTAGCTCCAGTGCTGACTCTATTTGAGATTGAAGAATCACATTCTACCTTATCTCTTCACTAAATATAGATATAAAATATTTATAGGATGCATAAAACAACTATTTGAAAGTAAACATAAGCAAGGAAATTGGGAAAGATTACAAATACACATAGTGGCCTTTCATAACCTCTGATGTTAATCGATACACTGTATGTAGATAGCACCAATTCTCCTAGAGAAATCTCCAAAGTAGTCCACAAGTTCTGAATCAACCTCTGGAAAACGACTTGTAATGCCAGAAATTATCATAGAAATGCACCCCTTGTTTTTTGTTTGTATTTCTTGTCCCCTAAGAAAGCCTTTAGAAATTCTGTCTTGTTGTGGGTAGCCACAAACAACAGCAGCCCACACAAGCCAAAATTCTGATAGAATGGAATCTTCCTATTTGATTAGTGAAAATATGATTCAGGGTGATGATAAGTACTCTAGTTGATTTTATTCTCTCTTTTGTTTGATCATATAAATAGTATTAATTTTTAGCAACCATGGACAGATAAAATAACTAAAGTCTTTGTCTTCCAACTATAAGGATAAACGTATCTGCCTCAGGGAACCAGAAATAACTACAGAAGCTAAAGTGAGATAGGAGCTCAGAAAAACAGCTCACTCTTCTTCTGTATCTCTCTCTATATACACACACACACATATATATATAAGTATATATACACACATATATGCATGCTGTATTATATATGTGTGCATGATATACATATGCTAATTGATCTCAGATCAACACATATGTCACTCAGGGTTAGCTTAGAAGTTTGGGTATGTGTGTGGTTGTGTGTCTTATGCTGTTTAACATATTAGAGATTGAGAGAACTGAACTAAGGGATGTACGAACTTCCACATCGAAACTGGACACTCTCCCATTGTTTAAATGTTTATGTGTAGGTGAAGACAATTGTACTGTAAAGGCTTTGAAAACTGCACATTGAAAATTGAGGCTAAAACATAAACATGTCTACTCTCTGCTAAAACAAGTATAACAATATACTTCATAGAACATATGCAAAACTCAGCTACTAAAGATAGTATTGTAAAAGTTCAGGATTCACTCTAAAAGAAAGAACTGGAAAAATCTCCTTTTGTAATTATATAGATAGTGACAAGAAACTAGTGGTTATATGATACCAATATTGCAGCAATTTGACAAAAAATGTAATGTGTATATTATGAGAATTCTTCAGTAAGTAATTATTAACAGTCTTTAACAACTCAGAAGATCAGAGGAAATGTATACAATGAATGCCAAATGTATATTTTAGAAATATAAACAACAGTCCTAAATAAAATTCTCTCTGAAACTCCAGAAGGAGAATGGAAGTGGTAAGCAAGAAAAAAATCATTTAACTGGAAGGTGTTGTTCTTGTTAGGTGCTTTTGAGTCCATTTTAAGCTGAATAAAGCACTTCATGTTATTTTTTAAAGAGGGAGTCATGCTAGAAAAGTTTTCATGGCACAATACGTTCATAGTTGGCCTACTAAGTGCAGGGTCAGAGGTTCATTGCAAATAAACATTTTGTGGGAGAAAAATAAGGCCGCCTACTCCGACAAAGACTTAAAAGTCTGAATTCCTCTAGAGCATGGTTCTCAACTGTCCTCATGCTGCAACCCATCAATACAGTTCCTCATGTGGTGGAGACTCCCGAAAACAAAGTGATTTTCATTGATATCACACAGTTGTAATATTGCTACTGCTATGACTCAAGCCACAGCTGTGAAAGGGTAATTTGGCTAAAAAGGGGTTGTGACCCCCGATGGGAACCTCTGTGCTATGGGCTTGCTCTACGTCAGCATTTAATATTCGCCTGGAGCAGCTCTCGTCTGTCCTATAGGGTCGCCATGAGTCCGAATTCATTTGAAAGCAGTGAGTTGTTATAACTTATTATTTACAGGGGTGGTGGTGTCAAATATTCCTTATATAGCGCAGGATTGATGGTAGAGAACTAGTAATCAGAAGACAGGCATATATTGAGTCATTGGAAAATAGAAATAGAACCATCTTTTGTGTAATTAAAGTTCCAGAAGGACAGGCAAAAGAGAATGATTATATAGTCTATGGAGATTCAATGGCTGATGGATGTCTCTTTGTCACCAAAATGGCATCACATTGGCTCCAACTCTATCTACCACAGACTGAAACATTACCTGATCCTGCATGATTCTCAGGATAATTGCTATTTTTGAAACCTTTGTGGTAGCCACTGTGCCAATCTATTTCTTGAAGGATTATCTCTTTATCACTGACCCCCCACTTTACTATTTGTTTTAGGCTGTAACACTCATCTGTACACAAGAAACACACACTTTGCATCAAAGAGGCACCATATTCCAGTTAAGCCCAAGTCTATAGATCCAAAGCTCAGTGAGTTTGCTTCAGACATGTAGATGCAGGCCAATGATGTCAAAAACTGAAGCAGGAAGCAGTGAGACATGAAGTCAATGACAGCAGTCACTTGAATCCAAGGTCAGTGGAAATATGTAAAAGTACTGACACTTTTCAGAGTTAGCTGTGCCTAACCCAAACCAGGATATATTAGATTGTTTCATATGCATGCAAAGCTCAATAATGAATAAGACTGGAGAACTGATACCTTTGAATTATGGTGTTGGTGACGGAAAACACACTAAACGCTCTGCTTTCAATGCTAAGTGAACTCAGCATTTCTACAGGTCAGGATAGAACTGCCCCTTTTGTTTCCAATTCTGCAAATTAATATCAGAGCAGAATGCCTCCTCTTTTCCTCAAAGATTGGTTGCTGGTTCCTGCATCTGGCAGGGTTCCCTAAAGAAAAAAAAACTAGGACACTTATCTCACACACACACACACACACACACTTTAAATAGGAAAAAAAGGATATAAGAACAAATTGTTATACACAGCAGTAGAGCGAGTTTGGTCCAACCAACTTTAATGTGTCAGTCCATAAATTGATTAGATCAGTTAATATGCTGCAAGTCCTTACAACTCCAAGTGGCCACTACCCAAAGTCAAGGAAACAGACAGTAGGAAGATGAGATGTTGTGTTAATCCAGGTGAGCTACAGAAATGAATTTAAGGACACTCATGTGCTTAAGAAAGAGTTATATATTTAAGAATAATTGAATATTGAGAAAACATCCCAATTCAGTCCAGATCAAGTCCATAAGTCTGATATAAGCCCATGTGTCTGATATCAATCTATACAGACCTCTTCAGATGAAAAAAAAACACATGTAATGGCACTGAATGCAGAAAGACCACAGGACAGTGGGTGGGAAATTGTGTGGATCCAGTGGCATTGTAAGCATTTCAGCACTGGCAGGGGTTTCCACATGACTTTTCCAACTCCTGAGGCTCTGGTTGCATTAGGGTAGGTCCATGTGGTTTCTCCTCAGGAATAACTGGCAGTGAATGATGAGGGAGGAGGAAATCCAGTAGTTCTCAGAATCCTCAGGAGAAAGCCATGCCCACAACGAGGCTTCATTGGTTATCCTGATTGACAGGCTAGACTCCACCCTTACATTCTAAACCCTCAAATGCCAGATTATGTAGCTACCACAGATGCTGAGGTGTAGGAGAGGCCAGTAAAACAGTGTGATCAATCAGGTCACGGTGAAGCCTCATGGTATAGCAATGCCAGGTGACTGACTGGAGGCGCAGCATCTGGTGTGGTGGTGAGATTATTAGAGTTGGCATGGAATAGCAGAGCAAAGGGTTGTCTCTTCTAAAGGAAGGTGAATGCAGAGAGAGAGGGAAGGTTCCCCAGATCATACTATGAGAAGGCCGCTCCCACAAGAGGTAACATCTGGCTTTGGGCTGATTCACAAGCTACACTGCGATATATCGAGTTGACATGAAATTATGTACCATCACAGGTTTGCACTGTTAACTTTGGAGCTAACAGTTCCACACTTAAGCTACGGTGACACTAGGATCCTTTGTGGTGTTGGAAAGAATTTTGGATGTATCATGGAATTACAGAAGTATTAAAAACCTTGTCTTGAAAAAAAAAGCATAGCTGGAATACTTAATTGATGGGAGGATGAAGAAACTTGTCATGTACTTTGTATTTATATCAATAACAACTGGTTTCTAGCAAGCTATATGATGCTTTGTATAACAATTGTTGGATTATTTTAGGTGCCATGGAATTGATTCTGACACATAACCACACTATATTCAATAGAACAAAATAATATGTAGCTCTCCACTATCCTCACTAACGCAGTTGATTCCACTGGCTAGTGCCTTCAATATTCACCCACTCAATTTCATTTTGACTACTTTCTATTTTTCTGAATTCATAGAATATGCATTTCATGTTTTCATTATTGCTTGATGTCTTCTTATTACAAGTCATGCCATACCGCTAAATGAAAATCATGAAAGCTTTGCACCCTCCATGTCATTAAGGTAGGCTCTAATCTAATTTGAGCCTGTAGAATTTTTTTAGTGGTGTCTCAACTTTAGGGGCTCATCTTCAGACACCATATCTTACAGTGTTCTGCTACTACTCATGAGACTTTCAATGACTACTTTTTTCAGAGGTGGTCTGCCTGTTCCCTCTGCCCCCCTTCCCTATCTAGTCTATTTTACTTGCAAGATCTTTTGAACCGTTCCACTCTTAAGGGCATTTGAAATATGGATAGCATAGTTTACAGTACCACAGCAACACCACAGTAAGATAAAATGTATACCCCTTCTCAGGCTGAGTCCCAGTGGCGTAGTGGTTGAGTGTGGGACTGCCGCCCAGAGGCGTGGTGGTTCAAATCCAGCAGTAACTCTCCAGGAGCAAGGCTGCGTAGCTCCCATGACCACCAGAGGGCAGTGATGCTCCAAAAACATGCCCCTTTTCAAAGAAAAAGGTTGAAAATTGTACCTGTATTCTACTTTATTATCCTAATCTTGAAATGGCACAGTTTATCATCTTGGACTTAAAACAAATGTGTTATACATTTAGGGAGGTTGCCATACAAAAATGCACATATCAGGTGGCAAGATTCCAGAAGTTCACCTTGTAGATTGGTTATTAGGTGATTTTGGTAGTTTTTGCCATAGTAGCTTTATAATATTTTCATTATTTGAAAAATATAAGACATAATAACTCGTGAAGAGACTCATCTCCAAATGTAACAAACTCATGACAAAATTGCATTCAACATCATTAACAATTAGAGTAGTTAATATAAATATAAATCAAAGTCAATAGATACCACTATATGCCAAGTAAACTGAATAATAAAAAATACACCATAGCAATGCCAAGTGCTGGCAAGTATGCATAGCAATGATAAGTCTTAGGCATTGCTGGCAGAAAAGTAAAATGAAATAGTTAATTTGGAAAACATTCAGAAGTTCCTGGCCACCTCCAACCCCACCCTGGTCTACACATGCAACTGCATACAAGTGGAAAATGGATGGGGCTAGAAGAGTCAAGATAACCTCTATAACTTCTCACTAAAAGCTGTCTGAAATCATCATAACTCTATCTTCTCTGCCTGCCTCTCAACTTCAAGTATTGTAGACCAATATATATATTTTTTAGTTTTTTTAGGGCATCGCTGCCCTCTGGTGGTGGGAATAGAGGCCCATCCTTTGCTCCTGTGGAGCTGGAATTGAACCTCCATCCCAATGGGCTGCAGTCCCATGCACAACCACTGCACCACTGGGGCTCAACCCCCAATAGTCTTATATAATGTTATCCAGATAGTAAGTAAAGAATGTAAAATGGATTCTTCCTCAAGAGACTTGGTTTTTGGAAGTTATGCAATATCACTCTAAACATTCAACCATACAAATCAAGTATAAGACCAGCCACGGCTCACAGGCTGGGAAAATAGATTTCAACTCATCTCTTTACAATCTGTGAACTGTTTTCACTTTGGTTTTCTATTATTTACTTCATTCTCATATGAAAACAGAAGTCAATGGCTGACAGAAGGGAGTATGATGGGAATCACACATTGGAAAGAGGCTTATTAAATATACTTGGCTTTATTTAGGTATTGAAAATATTATTTTATATCTCAATTAGGAGAGAATTATTATGATTAAAAGTTGTGAAATTATTTGTACATTGAAAAAAGTGTTAAGCTTCCTTCACCATTTCCCTAAAAACGTGTTTTCAATCTTCACTCCCATTTCTCTATATTGCAGCTGCTTTAATTCCCTGAATTGTTTCTCTTGAGTTCTCCATTACCATTATTTTTTGGAGACTGCTTTTGCAACACATTAAAGACTCAAAACTAAGTATACATTGATGTTGCAGCTGTATTGATATGTAAGACAATGTAGAAGAAAATCTTGAACTTTCTTGAAAAACATGCAGGCTTATTTTGGGTCCTGTTTTCTTTCCTAACCTAGCAACAGCTTCCAAAGTACTGTTCACTTGCATTAAGAAATTCAGAAATAGAAACATCTATTAGGAAATGACCCTCTTTTACCAAATATGTGCTGTGCCCAACATTGCGATATTTTTTTCTCATTTCTACTCTTAAAGTAATGCTCTCATTAGTTCCATTTCTGTGCTTTGCTGGTAAATGCATAAGTCACTTATTGGCTATAATAAAATAGCAAAAAACTAGAAAGTTTAGGACAAATTCCATTCACATTCATGGTAACATTCGATTTTTATAATTGCTGGCTACAATAATTGAGGTAGGATTACAAATGAAAGAAAGTTCATTAACAGCATATTATTATGAAGAGAGCTGTATAAAATGATTTTTTAATTATAGGTTTATACATTTATCTGGAAGTAGATTATCATGACCCCTGCTTCAATTAGTATCCAAATTCTATCATATATCTACACAGTATTTAGCATTAGCTTTGATTTGATAATCTAGTCCTGGTGGTTGTTCTTTTATTGTGTCTTTTCCATTAATTAGGCACAATTGCCTGATGTACCAAAAAATTATATAGTATCTGAACTTCATAGATTGCATGTTCTGTTGTTGCAAAGGATTAGGGTTTCAGAAAACATTCCTTCAATGCATAAGCATGGAGTCATCTCTGGAAAAGAGGCCTTTAAAAGGTTTGACTGTCTAGATGTGCTATGTTTGTGAATCTGTTCAACTAATGGAGCTCATTTATTTGCATAGAAAACTATTTTTACTGTTCAAGTGCATTATTATGCTTAGTCCAACTCATTCACACTCATTGAAGGAACAGCAAACAGTTTAACCTCTTACCCTTAAGTGGGGGAAATAGACAAATTCAATGCTTTCCCAAATATCTACCCCTACAGTTTGTATTGTTGGATTTTTAACAGCTTAAACTGGGATCAGGACGCTTGGTGATGAAGTGAGTTTGGTCTGCTAACTGCAAGGTAGGCAGTTTGAAATCATCTACCTGTCAGTGGGAGAAAGAAGATGTTTTTCAACTGAGATTTGTTGGTTTTATTTTGTTATTGTTATTGTACCACCTTTATTTTTGTGTTTTTCTCTACTTGATATCCAGCATAGGTAAATGTATAGTTAGTAAATAAGTGGATAGTTCCTTGGGGACATGGAATGGGAGGTGGGAGTAGGAATGGAAGTTAAAAATAATTGGTACAAAATAGAAGAAAATGTTTTAAAATTAATTGTAGTTATGGTTGAAAAACTCTTTATAATGTGCTTAAACTATTGAACTGTATGATATGTGAATTGCATGTCAATACAACTTAAAAAAATTACAATCTCAGAAACCCGTAGGGGTAGATCTGTCATATACAGGCTCACTGTATGCAGAAATACATGTGATGGTGCTTTTTAAAACCTTTTTTCCTTAGACTGGGTTGACACTTGGTAAAACACAAAGCATCCCAAAGTCTGTAAAGGAAATAGACATTCTTGTATAGAAGGGCACAAGGCTACAGATGAGTCACAGTGATTTTTGACTTTGTTTTGATTGCTGTTTTTTTTTTTGGTCACTGACTAACTGCAGACACAAATATTTTTTCAGAGCTTTCTATGACTTAAATCAGGTATCAAAAAATCTCTTTATAACCTGTTTCTCTAAAAAATATTGTTACATCTTTTATCTCATTGACATGAACCTTGGGAAAATATTTTGAAACGTATAATGCATTTTAATATGAAAAATGAAAATTACTGCCCATCCTAACAATAGAAAAATTCTAAATTCTTAGATTAAATCGACTTCCTTATTATATGATATCATTATTTTAATCGTTAATATATTAAACTATTGCTTCTCTTATTGTAGAAATTTGAAGTCTTTGTTCTCTAAATATCAAATCCTTTGAAGGGACTTTAATATGAAATAACCCATTTTCTCAGTTGTTTGGTTGGGCGACATTATTCTTAAAGATCATGTGAGAAGAATTAGGCCCCTGATGCCTTGGATTATTTGAGTAGCATGAAGAACAGTGGAAATGCCTTTATTTTTGCCCTGTTTAGTCACGTTAAGGCTTTATTAAGAATTGTGAGGGAATTCTCTTACACTACTGATTTTCACTGAATTGGTCATCTAATAGTTGGTTCCTGTCAAGTCAAGTATTTCCCACCTAATATTAGATGCATGGTTTTATTTAATATTAGTTTGTGTGCAGATATTAGTACGGGAGAAATGTTCAATGTTTTACTTTTATATATTTAGAGTCTTCTGAATACTGATATATTCACCTATGACATTAATTATGCCTGTGACTTTGTGTGATGAATAAAAGATTCCTTTTTCTCTTCCTGGATTATATGAATAAGTGCATAAGGTGTACCTAAATAAAGGATAATTAGGTTTCTAAAAATATTTTAGTAGACACCTAGTCACCATTAATATTCAATAAAACTTGAGAAAACTAATAGATTGCAAACTTGACACAAAAGTTGGTTTTTAGCAGTGCTGGTTGGGGGCAAACACAGTAAGGGATTTTAATATTAACATGATTAACAAAACATTGAACATATATGGCTTAAACATACAATGAATAACAAAGCACATAATGGACAATTGCATAGCAGCACCTTTTCTAGAAGTATTTCATTGGTTTTAAACTATGAGTATTTCTCTGTGTTCCTTATAGAGTGTTCTTCTCGGTGGCAGATGATGTACAGAATAATAAACTTATGATTATAGAAAACTCTACAGTTAAATATTAAATAAATTTCACTACACTACACATTCCAAATCAGAAAAATCTATGAAGCCTTCAGTATGGTCTACCACACTGAACCAATAGAATGTATCATGTTTCACAGGAAATAAAAACCTGTAATTCTCAAAAAGTTCATTTTACTTGACCACACAATGAAAACCATGGGAATCCTACTCAAAATCAATCAGCATACTTACTGTCTTATTACACAAGACCTCTTCATATTATTTAAAAGTAAAGATGCCACTGTAAAGACTAAGGTGAATTAACACAAATCATGATATTTTTAGTCACCTCATATGCATATAAACAGTGGAAATAAGTAAGTAGTTTCTGAGAACAATAAAGACATGTGAATTGTAATGTTGGTGAAAAATTGTCATAGTTTCACCAACTGTCAGAAGAACAAACCTATCTATACTGGAAGAAATATGACCTGAATGTGTCTTGGAAGTGAAAATGCTGAGACTTGACCTTCTATAAGTTGGACACAAGGAACGACCCATGCCTGGAAAAGGACAACATGCTGATAAAGTAGAAGTTTATTGTAAAAGAGGAAGACTTTATCTGAGACGTAATGACACAGTGGTTGCAACAATAGGCTCAAACGTAGCAGCAACATAGGGAAGCTATATCTTGAAGACATCTACTTAGAACTGAAGCACCATCAGTGACTTCATTACCGCATTTTTTTCCTCATAGAATTGTTATTTGAGTATGTCTTGCTTAGTTATATGCTATCATAATATGTGTAATAAGCAGTTTTAATTTATTTGGCATTTGATTCCTTAGTTAGTATTTATAGCTCCTGATTAATTACAACCTAGTGCCTCATGCATTAAGCTTCTAACGACAAGGTCAGTAGTTGGAAAGCACCAGCTGCTCGAAGGGAAAAGGAACCCCACAGTACAGCCCCTCAAACCCACAGCAGCAGTCTCCCTAGTCAAACAGGATTCCTCTAAGTCAGAATCGACTCAATGACGGTCTTGAGTTTGTTGTTGTTTTTCATTTGGGATCCTTGTGAAGGCAGGGGTCTGTCCATTCAGTGCTGACTGCAAAGTCAGCAGCTTAAACTGTTGCTCTTGGAAAAAGATGGGCTTTTCTCCTTCTCAAATAAAAAAAATAATTAAAAAAGAAAAAAAGATCGAGTCTCAAAAAACTCAAACGGGAAGTTCTACTGTGCCCTACAAGATTGGTAGGAGTTGAAAACAACACAATGATAGTGAATGAAATGGATTGTTTTTTTTAAAAAAGTTATATTATCACTGTTTCTATTATTATTCTTAAAAGGGGAGTACTTGCAGACATAGTACAGGAAAGATAGCTATTCTCCAGTTTTATCATACAGGAATGCTATTATTTCTTTATCTTCCTATTATTCTTGAGAATTCATAAAATAAAGATTTTTAACATGACCTCATATTCTAGCAAATAGCTCTTTTGGGGTTAAAACTTATTTTTCATGCAATAACTGCAGCAAGATAATGCTCTAAAGATTGCTGTTTTCTTCCTTGCCCAATTCTAGTCTAACATTACTCACAAATTGGATTGATGTGATAATGAATTGAGGAAAACATCTTATTACATCCAATCTTCCTACTCAGAATTTTTCAACTATTAGGATTCACTCATCTTTTACTGTTAGCATATTATCTGTAGCTTAGTGCCCATAAGCAAAATTGTAGTAATGAACTCATAAGTTATACTAACATGCCCTGGAATTTAAAATTTAATTTTTTCATCTAAGTTCTGCTATTGCATTTCAGGGTTCCTTTCTTTCTCTTCTTCCCAATTTCCTTCTTTTTCTCTCTATTTTTTCTCTAGTTCCCCTTTTCGGAGCAGCAGTTTTGTAGACAATAATACAGTCAGGCCCCACATGCCAAGCAACAGGATGGGTAGATATGTTATTTGCAGACTTTTCTTCTTCCTCCAACCCTTCAAAACTTTAGGGAGTGCGTAAGCTAAGTTCCTTATTTGTCAACAACCCAAATTTATTATGCTCAAATACAGAAATGAATTTGCTGAAGAATATGAAATAACCCACAAATCAAAGAAAAGCTGACAGAAATAGCTACCCAGAAGTTGAGGAACCACATGAGTTTCTTGAATCTAGGAAGCAAGGAAAAAGAAAAGTTCCAAATATGCTTAGTTTTTCTGTATCCCCTTCAAGATCACATTCCAAAGAGATGATGTTATTTGGCCTAGTTTTCACTAGTTACTCTGTAAGAAAAGTACGAGACTGTCAGTCTTGCCAAAGCCCTAGCAAATAAGAGTGGTTCCTAACAAACACCATTGCTTTCTTAGGAATAGAGGGAGAGATGAGGAAAAATAAAAGAGGTGCATTATACTATGAATATAGTTATTTTAACATAGGCCATTACCAAATTTAGGCCACATCATATTGGACATAATAAAATTTGACATTTCTTGTATTTTAAGAAGTACATAGGACAACTTTATTCAATATAACTAAGAATTTTATGGCACCAGATTTCCTTTAATTTTTGGAATAAATGTAGAAACAATATCTAAAAGTTGCATAATTATTTGTGATATTGCCAATTAATTGTGCTGGTGTCATTGTTTTTAGGGGTATTTGGGCTAGTTCCAACCTATAACAACCCAGTGCACAACAGTAGGAAATGCTGCTCTGTCCTGCACCATCCTCACAGCTGACCCCCCTAAAGACTTTCCTCCTCATAGCTGCCCTGTCTTTTACTAAGCATAATGCTTTACTCCAGGAACTTGCTTCTCCTAAGAACATATTCACATCATAGAAGACAAAGACTTTTAATCTAAATAACACTCTAATCATACTTCTTCCAAGAAAAATCAGTTTGGCCTTTTAGCTGTTCATGGTACTTTCAATATTCTCCTCCAACACCACAGATCAAATGCATCAATCCTTTGGTCTTCCTTGTTCAGTGTCCAACTTCCATATGCATATGAGGCAATTGAAAATAGCCTTGAACATTTACTCTTGTGAAGCAAATGCAACCAATGCAATTTGTTTTTGAAACTATTGTCTGCTACCAAATAAGACCATATTATTTTGACAATTTCATGCCTCTCCATTTATTATAATGTTTATAAAGTTATAACCAATTGTGAGGATTTTGTTCTTTCTTATATTTAGTTGTAATTCCTGCTAAAAACTGCAATCCTTGATCTTCAGTAACGAGTGCTTCAAGTCCTGCTTACTTTCAGCAAGCAAAATGGTATCAACTGTATACTGCAGGTTGTTAGCAAGACTTCCTCGAATCCTGGGAATCATTCTTCTTATCATCTGATTTCTTTGGTGATCTCTTCAGAATACAGACTGAATTAGTATGGTGAAAGGATTCAACGCTGACACATACTGCTTTTTTATTTTTAAACCATACAGTGCTACCCTTTTCTGTTGGCATAACTTCTTCTTGATCCATGCACAGTTCGGCACAAAAAGAATGGAATGTTGTGAAATTCTCTTTCTTCTCAAGGTTATTTACAGTTTGTTTATCATAGTGTTTGGGAACTTTTGAAAACAACCATTTTAATTATTTTACATTATTTCTGAGATTCATAGAATAGGGAATTGTGATCAACTAAAAAATAGGTTTAAAAAAATAGGTTTTGTGTCAACTTTCCTGGCCCAGGATCATCCATACTTTGGCTGTAAGTTCTCTCCCCTAATGCAACCTACCACAATGCAGCAAGTAGTTAGGGGAAGATTAAGGTGGAGGAGTGCAATCTCTTAATCAGGTAACAGTCTGATCATGCCTCCTTGGGGATGTAGCCTACTTCATTTTTATGAATAGGTAATGTGGAGAACTCCCTTTGATTTTCTTCCTGCTAGCTTGGATCTAGTATTTGATTTCTTGAGAACTAATCTGGTTGGCTTCCATGTGGATAGCCATTTCCTGGAGCTACCAGTAGTCTGCCATATTGACTCCCTAACCTGGAGACTCTCATGTCTCACATATGACCTGCTAAACTACTTCTGCACCCACCAGCCATCATCTTCATGCTTTGTCCTCCTGGCTCTTTGTTAATTATCTTGATTCTAGGTTCTCTTGCTTAGCGTCTGACACATGGCCATGAAGTGCCCTTGGCTTGCCTGTTCTGAAGCTGTCTGAGCGACGAATTCCTTAAAGTTATTTTTTATACATAAATGCCACTTTTATTAAGTTCTCGAAAGTCTAACACATTGGTATTAAGAGTGGAGTCCTAGAGAAAGAAATCGTAAGGATTTAAGGTGGAGATATGTCTGAACTCTGCCTTATAGTCATTGACCTTATGATAGTATAGAGGCCGACTCTCCCTTTTCCCCTGTGTACACAGGGGCTTTCAGATATGGCCTTTGCTCCTTCTACTCAGTTGACATGCAGAGAAGGCTCTATTGTAATGGATTCAGACTCATGGAAGCATGGGACTTTTTAAGACAAAAAACATAAGGGCATGGAAAGTGATTTTTTTCTATTATTAGGTAGTTTGAACTGAATATAATAGTAAGAAATTTGCTTTTTGATTGTGGAAAAATAAAGTTAAGCAAAATGGCTAGAGGAAGGCTTGCTAGATAAGACCTGTCAGTGGTTGATAGTCAAATGTATATGAGTACTATAATTTTGGATGAAGATGGTAAAACTTAATGAGTGTTTGAGGAATAATTATGTTTAAGATCATGAATATCATATACCCAAACCTCTTTGAATGTTGAAGAATAATGATATTAGTGTGATAACTAAAGTTAAAATTATGAAAGCCTTGATATTTTCAATAGTAATAGGCATGCATAACTTGGACACTGGATAATAAATTCCAAGTATATATATATGTATATATTTAAAATATATATATATTATAGAAAGTAACATGGATTTTCAAAAGAACAAACAAATTTGTCTTAGAAGACATGCAAACTGAATGCTCCTTAGAAGCTCTGTTGATGAGGCATTTGTCTCATGTACTTTGGACATATTATCATGAGGGACTAGTCCCAAGAAGAGGGCATCAAGCTTGGTAAAGGAGATAATCAGCATAAAAGACAATGATCAAGAAAATGGTTTTATCATACTAGAGGACTCAGTTAACAACATAAGACAAAAAAAAGAAAACAAAGGGGAAGGAAATCAAATCTGTGGAAGGAAGAGGCAAAATTATCATTATTTGCAGATAATCTGATTCTAAACATCGAAAGTCCTCTAAATTCCATTAGTGGAATGTTGGAATCAACCAAGAAATATGGTAGAGTGGCAAAATACAAGAACAACAAAAAGAAATCTATCAGCCTGCTATACACATCAGATAAACTCACAGAAGAGGCAATTAAAAATAAAGTATCCTATAGAATAGCCAACCACAAAGTGAAATACCTAGGGATATAACTGACTAAAAAAAACCCAAAAGATTTGTATGAGGAAAATTATAGAACACTATTACAAGAAATCAAGACAGATCTCAAGAAATAGAAGACTATCTCATGCTCATGGAGCAGAAGACTCAGTATAGTAAAGATGCCAGTTCTACCCAAGGCACTATAAGTTCAATGCTATCCCAATATGAATACCAACTGATTACCAACTTCATATGGAGATGGAAAAAGCCCAGAATTATCAGAGAACTCCTGAAGAAGAAGAACAAAGGGTGAAGGCTCATTCTACCTGACTTTAGCATGCATTATATGGCCACAGTAATCAAGAGTGTGGTACTAGTATCATGACAGATATTTAGACCAATGGAAAAGAGCTGTGGAGCCATAAATAAAAACATCAGCATACAGGTAACTGATTTTTGATAATCCCCCCAAAATACCTGATAGGAATTGAAGGCTGTCTTCAGTAAATGGTACAGGAAAAAATGGATATCATGTAGAAAAATGAAGCAAGACCCTTACTTCACTCCATGCACAAGAATAAACTCATGGTGGACCACAGGTCTAGAGGTATAACCCCAAACATTTAGGACCATTAGTGAGGGAATTGCAACAAACCTGAGAATCTTGACACAGGGAATACATAGACTATCAGAAACAGGGAAGGATACAAACACACAGGAGTCACAAATTGAGAAGTGGGATATGCTGAAGATAAGTCACCCATGTACATCAAAAGAATTCACCAAGAGAGTAATAAGAAAGCACACTGACTGGAAAACATTTTTAGCAAAGACACATCAGACAAATGCCTTAATATTAAAATTTGCAATGCTTTGCAAGCTTATAATAAGAGAAAAACTGTCCACTGAGGATGTGGGCAAAAGACCTGAACAGAATTTTCACAAGGGAAGAAATTCGAGTGGCTAATAAGCATATGAGAAAATGTTCTCAAACATTAGTCATAGAGAAATGAAAATTAATAAAGCTATGAGATACTACTTAACACCCTCACAAGATAGCCCAATAAAAAAAAATCAGGAAGCAACAATTGTTGGAGGAGCTGCGGTGAAAAAGGAACTCTCATTCACTACTGGAGAACCTGTAGGTATGAACAGCCAAACAAATCTATTTGGCTATTTCTAAAAAAGGTGGAAATTGAGCTACCATACAACCCTGCAACCCCCCTACTGGGCATATGCCCAGATGAGACAAAAAACAAAACACTGCCAAATACATGTGCTCCAGTGTTCATTGGAGCACAGTTTACAATGACAAGGAGTTGGAAACAACCAAAATTTCCACCAAAAGATGAATGGATTAAAAAACTGTGGTACTTACATACAACTGGATACTACACATCATTGAAAATCAGTGATCAAGCTCATAGCCACATGGGAATAACTGGAGGAAATTATGCTAAGTGAAGCAAACCAAATGCAAAAGGACAAATACAACATGATTCCACTGAGGTAAGCTTAAAAAATACAAAAGGGACATACAGAAAGGCTACTATATGCAAATATTAGTGGGGTGAGGTCCAGGTAATATGGCAGGGATCAAACCAAGTCCAGGGCTACCTATGGTAGCCAACTAAAAGGAGGGGATAGAAAGAAGATATCAATGTGTAGCAGGTTAACAGGGCACTAACCAACCCAGGGGGATGGTATTGCTTATATCTCCACATGGAAAGAGGGACCAGACTGCATCTCAGTGATCTACAATGTGAATATAGCATTACAGCATGGAGTAGGGAGCTAATGGAAGGGACTAAGAATAAGGTCCCAAGTTGACAGCTTCCCCTTCCCACCAGAAGAATTTACTTTAAAGGGCAGCACTGAAATTCCGAGGAGAGGGACATTCTGACCAGAGCACATAGGAGCAACAGAAGGGGGAGGAAGAAAGAGTTGAATGGATCCTGGCCCACCAAGCCTTGATGACTATCTCCCCACACAGAACAGCCAACGCACAGAGAGAACGAGATGGTCAACTCTACTATGAGACATGACCTTCTTTGCTGACACAAGGCCCTACGGGAGACAACACTGGAGACACAGTGTTGGACAGCAGACTGTCTGACCCTACCACACAGAGAGAAACACTAAGGTCATACTGCGGAATAGAAATGAACAAAGCATGGCAGTCTTGAGGGAGTGTCAAGGATAGACGACTTGGGGGTCTTGAGGGAGTGCCAAGGATAGACTTGAGGGTCAGGATGTATAATCCCATCGGACTCGAACAAAGTTCACTCCTAGAGGTCAACAAATAGACCTTGAGCTATTTATAGGTTTTCCTATATTATTGCAATCTATATATATGACATTGCTTTTTCTTGTAGTCATTGTTTTCCTTTGTTGCTTTGTCTTGCTATGTATTTTTTGTACTTATTATTTTCTCTTCACATCTATCTAGATAAGATAGACTGGATGATAAGTCTGGAGGAGAATAAGCCAGGGTTTATGGCTTCCGGGGGAAATGGGAGAGAGGGAGTTGGAGGAAAGGAGGTGACATTGAACAACCCAGGGACAAGGGAACAACAAGTGATCCAAAATCAGTGGCAAGGAGGGGGTGAGAGACCTGATAGGGATTGATAAATGATAGGGTAACTGAGAGAAATTACTGAGACCCAAATGAAGACTGAGCATGATGGTGGGACAAGAGGGAAGTAAAAGGAAATAGCGGAAGGAACTAGGAGGCAAAGGGCATTTATAGAGGTCAAAATACAGACATGTATATAGGTAAATATATTCACATTATGATGGTAAAATAGATGTATGTGCACATATTCATAGGTTCAGTATTAAAGTGGCAGATGGACATTGAGCCTCCACTCAAGTACTTCCTCAATGCAAGAACACTTTGTTCTATTAAATTGACATTCCATGATGTTCATCTTCCTGATACGATTGCAGAAGACAATTGTGTGCATATGCCATTGTGGTGAAGAAAGCTGATGGTGCCTGGCTAACAAAAGATATAATGACTGGGATCTTACAGGTTTGAAGGTAAACAAGTGACCATCTAGCTCAGAAGCAACAAAGCCCTCATGGAAGAAACACAACAGCCCGTGTCGAAACACAACAGGTATCAGACATCTAAGTACTAAAACTTTTATTATAGTAAGTGAAGGTGAGTACAGTTTGGGGAATCAAAGTCCATCTGCAGATAATGGACATCCCCTTACAGAGGGTTCACAGGGAGGAGATGAACCCATTAGGGTGCAATGTAGCAATGATGAAACATACAGCATTCCTCTAGTTCTTCAATGCTTCCTTCATCCCACTATCATGGTTCCAATTCTACCTTAAAAATCTGGGTAGACCAGAGGATGAACACTGGTACAGATAGGACCTGAAAACATAGTGCATCCAGGACAGATTATCCCTTCAGGACCAGTGGTGTGGGTGGTGATACCAGGAGGTGGAGGAAAATTAGGGCAGAAAGGGGAAACCAATGATAAGGATTTACATATAACCTTGTCCCTCAGATATGGACAATGGGGAAGTGGGTGAAGGGAGACATTAGACAGGGTAAGATATGTCAAAGTAATAATATTTTTATAAATTATCAAGAGTTTATGAGTTAGGGCATAGCAGGGAGTGTGGGGGGAAATGAGGAGCTGGTGCCAAAGGCTTAAATAGAAAACAAAGGTTATGAGAATAATAAGGGGAACAGATGTACAAATGTGCTTGACACACAATGGACTCATGCACGGATTGTGATAAGAGTTGTATAAACCCCCAATAAAAGGATGTAAATAAATGATTTGTATGAGTCAGCAATAAAATATTTTTTTAAAAAGGAAATGATTTGAGACACTGGGCTCAAGCAATGCAACATTATGAGAATGAGGCAGGGTTAAGCAATTATTGTTTTCTTGAGCAAAGCACTGTTACTAAAAAACAAGTCTAGGGTGCTTAACACCAACAGCACTAGGTACTCCCCTCTTTTTAAACTTCTTTAAACCCAGAAAACACCTGAGTAGTCAATAATTCATACACGTTTTGGTTCTACTTACCTTTTGCAATTCTCTCTTCTGAGGCATCTCTGGTTGACTTGAATTCATGAATCTTTCATCTAGAGCAGCATTTCTCAATCTGAGGGTCACAGTCTCTAGGTGGGGTTGAGCAACCCTTTCACAGGGGGTGCCTATTTCATAACAGTAGCACAATTGTAGTTACAAAGTAGCAACAAAAATGATTTCATGGTTGAGGGTCACCACAACATGAGGAACAGTATTAAAGGGTCCCAATATTAGGAAGGTTGAGAACCACTGACCTAGAGGATGAAAAACACTGTCTCTACCATGTAACAGATACACTCAGGTGGAAATAAGAGCTAAATTTTATCTGCATTCCTTTCATTAAGGCTTCAGATATTGGTTAGAGCTGTTTACCCTTTCTACGAATTTCTCGTGTTTACTCTTTCTATGAACCTCTCATACTAGTCTGTTTTTCCCTTCATAGGGGTCCCATATTATGTAAGTAGATGTCATTTGATTATACATTGTAAAATAAAATAGAAATTTATATCAGTGCAATGCTATTTAATAAATTTCCATAATACAATCTAATACAATGCGACATTCAGTTCATAAGAGAATGTTCTGCTTGTAGGCGGTAAGTAGATATTTTTGCAGCTCTCACTCTCTACTACTTTCTATCACTAGGCCTTTGGACTTGGGGTGTGGGTCTGAAGAAATCAATAGCATACCCTATCGTTTGTGGTTTACCAACTCCCTCCATTTCTGAGTCCATCCTTTCAAATGAATCACTCCCTCTCACACTTTCTTTCAGTGATATATTTTACAAGGCTGTTTCTCTAGAGAATCTTATCTAAGACAGATGGTAAGTACTAGATAAATTTGAGGAACTAGGATGATAGAAAATTAAAATAAAATGATGTCCAGTTAAATCTGAAATCATAAAAATGATGGATTATTATCTAATACAAGCATGTATCATAAAATGGGACATGCTTATACTAGTTATTCATTTTATTTGTATGTTGACGGTGAGTTAACATAGTGCAAACAAATTGCTCTTTTTGATCCATAATAGATGACTGATATCCTCCTGGAATTAAGGAATAATTAGAAACATTTTATTTTCATTTACAAGAGTTTTGTTGGTGTAGTGATTATGTGTTGGACTGCTAATTGCAATGCCAGCAGTTGAAAAATAACAGATGCTCTGTGGGTCAAAGATGAGGTTATCTACTCCTGTAAAGAGTTGCAATCTTGGAAATGCACTGAGGCAATTTTACCCTGGTTAATGTATCACTATGAGTCAGATTTTACTTTATAGCAATGACTTTTTGAGTTTTCATTTGCCAAGACGAATGCTGAATATCTGAAGCAAGAAAGCTTTCTTAAATTGGCCAAAGAAGACTTTGAGGGGGTGAAAAAATATATGAAGACATGAACAAGATAATTAGTTTTAAGAGAAATGCATTTCAAGGCAAAAAGTTTAAGCATTATCTAAGTATCACCTAACTCTATTATTTATCACAAACTTAAAACAATATCAAGCAAAACAAAACAAGACCAAAAGCAACAAATACTGAAGAGGATATGAAGTGGCCAGAAACTTCAGATATTAAGACTGAGAATGTATAATGATGGAGCCACTGTGACAAATTATATTTTTTTTTTCAAAATTAGAAATAGAAATACTACATAATTCAAACTCCCACTTAGAAGAATATATCCTAGATGAATAAGAATAATGACACAAATAGATATAGACACATCCATATTCATTGCAACACTACTTAAAATGATAAAAATGTGGAAACAATTTAAATGGAAATTCAAACCAAAATACTTTCATACAGTACTATTAAACAACTTTTAAAAAGCAATGAATCTGTGAAACACCTCACATGTATGAGCCTGAAGAAGAACATGCTGCGGTTAACAAGGCAATCATTAAAGCACAAATATTTTATGGGACCACAATTTAAAAAGTAAAGATTTTCAGACAAAAAAGTTCTTTTATTCTAGTGCTGTATCAGAATATTGAAGCATTTCAACTATTTTCCATAAATCCTAAAGTCTGTTTTTATGCTATTGGGTTCAATACAACTTGGATTTATTCCTTCAATACTATTGATTTTTGATATAGACTTCCTCAATATATGATTATTGACTAGTTCTTCTTTTGATGTCTTTTGCATCATTGTAATTTTGTCTGTAGAAATCGAACCTTGATTTTTTCCCTTTTATTCTTTTAGCTTGAGATATAATGAATGTGTTTTCCTTTTTTGATTTTCTAACTCTAGATCAATGCATACTTAATTTAAATGATTTACTTTGTCTTCTTTAACTGTCCTTTGAAGTTTTCTGTTCAGTTATTTACCTTCTAAATTTCTTCCATTCACTTATGTGTTCTACTTTCGTGAACAAATATGACATCCACTTTAATTTTCATGATAGTTTTAACTTTGGTATTTATAAAGATACTTGATACAATTTTTACATGTCAAATTAATAAGCCATAGGAAACATATTTTTAATGAGTGAATATTTGAAACATTAAAAAATCAAAAATGGCATTGTATACTTTTACTACTTTATAATTGAGCAAATACAATCAAGGAAATTAAAATATGAAAATATATTAAAGGCTCTGTAAAACAATTTTCTTTTTTCAACTACCCTGCCAAGAACAGTCAAGTATAAAATTTTGTGGGAGCACAAAATAAAACAGCTATTTAAAGATATTAAAGAAAAATCAAGGTGCCCAGGACTTCAGAGACCACATTAAGAGAGAGAGAGAGAGAGAGAGAGAGAGAGAGAGAGAGAGAGAGAGAAGTCAACTTAAAATTCTGTACTACTTTTGTACCCTAAACTTGAGAGACTTAAAAAAGAGTAGGCAATTACTGAAAGATGTTCCTAACAATTTCACAGATCTCAGAAAGCAATCATGTGATGGGACTTTCCACTCCCACACAAAGTGAGCCTTAGAAACCTGCAGTGGGCTCACGATGAGTTGCAACAGGTTGATGACAATGAGTAAGTGAAAGCATTGACTAGCTCTGATAGGAACTTATGGTACAAAATTGAAAAAAAAATAGCCCAGTTCTTTATTGGAAAATATTTTCTCTACCCTAAGTTTTATTTATATATAAAATAATTATAGA